>CAIGRT010124567.1:0-11465 GCA_903798405.1 Fraxinus platypoda | reverse complement strand
AGTTTTGAAATACTGATTTTTTTAAAAAAATTATGGTTAAAAAAGTAGAAAAAAAAGTTTTGGATTTATGTGTTTTTATTTTGTGAATGTGTGAATGAAAATGAATTTGAAAAAAAAAAATGAATTTTGGTTTCAAATACTTTGGTTGGTAATTGTTGAGGTGGGACAATAATTAAAAAATTAGCGTGGGATGATAACAAGCCAAGTCAAAGAACGACGCTCAATCCCTTCTATAACGTTATTTGACGGACAAGATAGCTTTTTCACCAATGTCTTCTCCCATTTGTTAAATCTACTTTGTAAATTATGAGAATGACATTTGTTAGACTTTTTGAACTTGTATGATTAGGATCGCTGCTTCAAATATCTAAAAATCAAAGTGATGCTTTTTATACCAGACATTCAAAGACTTGACTCTCGTTGTGTGAAATTGTAATCTTCATAATTTTAAGTTATGTAGCCTAATTATTATCGATCCTCATTATTATCACTTTGTGGAATTGGCCGTAGATCTTCCATCGCGGGGAGATCGCCGTGGGGATTGGAACCCTCCTGTCCCTAGACCAAAATTTAATCTAATGACGGTTTAGGAAGTTGTATTCTTATAAAATTCTATTAAGAAATTTGACTCCTTGTAAAATTCGAATTTACCCCAATTTATCTTATAAATAGGGAGTTGTCCTTGACCTTTATGATTATCATAAAAAAGAGAGAACCAGAGGATAGAGAAGATAAGAGTGTGATTTTCTGTTATAAACCATTTTTTTTAATCATAGTGAATAACTGTAACGGCACGATGGGACATAATCTTAAATTGAGGCAAACATCTATAAATCTTGCGTGTTCATGAATGTTTTTTCTTCTTTTCTTTCTTTGAATTGATTGTTTTCAACGGAATAGAATTAAGATTTATAATTCTCAATACATAAACATATAAAAAGTATTAATCACGACTTGACATAAGTGGTAGTGCCCACTGCAAATCTGAACGCTGTCTATATCGTGGAGTTTGAATGCTTTACTGGCTGTTTAGAAGAAATAATGTGAAACAGTAAAGGGGATGAATATTTCATCTTTGAAGATTATTCTTTTCCTTTGATCTTCCCTTACGAGGCTTCGGGAGAAAATTCAACACAAGACATGCAAGAAGAATGACCCCGAATATGGACGTGGATAGGGAAGACTTTATTCCTAGTTATTTTTGGCTTTTATTTTAGGTGTGTTCACCATAGGCGAAACTTCATTATATTACTCAGTTGGAATAATTGTCTCAGAGAAATAATGAACCCACCTTCTGCAAAAAGAAAACCATAACTGCAAATATTAAAGTCCTACACATTTGTGTATTAATTATTATGGTTTTTCAGTATCTCCTCAACTCTCCACGTCTCTTTGTATATTCTAGTAACAGAATTATAACCTAATAATTTTACAAACATATGTTTTCTAGAATAGATTCTTATGTAATTGCAAGTCTTCGCTTGTCCCCACACTGACCATAAAAGTCAGTGGAATTTTTTAATTTTTCTTTTCCATCCTTGGAAATGTGTTTAGACTTTAAAGGTCCTTCGAAAAAAATAAATATATATTTTTCATTTTCATTTTCATGTTAGATTTTGAATTTTTCTTAAAACATTTAATTTTTCCTTATTTTAATTTAGATAAGAGCATAATTTTAATTTCCTTTTTCTCCCCCTACGTTTGAGGGTTTTTTCCATGTAAAATTTGCTGTTGTGTTTTCTTATTTTGTTTTGATCATTTACTTCCATATTTAATCACTCTAATCAGTTACTCGGATTGTTGAATTTATCTCGCACCAAGGAGTAATTGCCCAACAATTCTCATGTAACTTTTCAAGCCACAAAAATCTTATCTTGACTAGAAAAGTCTCCTCTTTAAGTGATTGGACGGGCAATGGTTACGTCGTAAAATTTGATATGTTTATCTGATAGCTAGCTGATTTTCAATAATATGCACTAAATATTTCTGCACGTGGTTAAGATTTATCATTTGCATTTTCTTTTCTATAAATTACAAAAAAAAAAAAAAAAACATTTTTTTTTATCAAATTAAAATAATTATAGAATTAAAGTTTTTTTTTTTTTTTGAAATTTATCTCAGTTTCTTGTCAACAAATCCTTACTCGGCTTTGATATTGGGAAATTTACATCTGGGATAGAACTTGAATTGATATTGAGATAAATATAAGCAGAATTGCCATAATGAATTGAGAATGCAATCTCATAGTGACTTGTGATTATAATTTTCTTCTATGCTGTATTTGTAATTTTAGGTAGTAGCAGAATTAGAGCTTCAAGAATGAACAAAACAGATTCAAATAAGAAGGATTATATAACTTGGGAAATTCTTCTCTTAAGTCATTATTTAATCTTTGTTAATATTTTGAGTTCTATTTTAAAATGTCAACTTTGTTAAGAGAAGTAGTCCAAACTCTTAAATATTGGTCTATGTTTTCATTTTTATTCGATATGAGATTTTATCCCTTAACATGCCCTCGCAAGATGGTGCTCGTTTGAACAAATCAATCTTGAAATTCGTGTGCTCATTTTTTAAGTCTTAATCAGATCGAATTGCTCGTTGAAGTTTAGTGGGCTCTGATACTATGTTCAGATTTTGAGTTACATCTTAAAATGTCAACCTTGCTAAAAAAGAGTAATCTAAATCCTTATAAATTGGTCTATATTTTCATCTTTATTATCTTGATGTAAAAAGTCCACTTTCACGTTGGTGGAAGATCAATTTCTGAATGTCAGATATTTCCTCTGAAAGGGTCAAATTATTAAAGTGTAAGACTTCAATCGATGTTAGAGGCAAGTGGTGATTAGTTATTTTCCAAAGGACTAAATCAGTTATGTACTCATTGGTCGAATTTGTGATTGAGCTCTATGATATAATTGACCTTTTGTAATTGACTTGCTAATCAAGCCCCTTCAAAAAAAAAAAAAAAAAAAAAAAAAATCTCACGACCCCCCCCCCCTCCCCCTCTCCTCTCTCTCTCTCTCTCCCCCTTTTATTATTATTTTTTTAATTTCCATAATCAAATCTCATCTCCTCATCTTCAGGTTTTATAACAACATCACTATTGTAATTCTAATTAAGGGTGTGTTTGAATCTAATTTTGAGGATAATAGAAATTTTGGAATAGCAATTGATGTGAGAATGTGTGGTGAAAAAGTGATGAATTTTTATTTATTTATATGTAATATTATTTTATTTAGAGAATGTGTGGTTAAAATGAAGAATGAGAATGAGAAATTAACGGGTGTCAAACGGGAGCTAAATTTTGTAACCTAGCCATGACAGATGAATACACGTTAAATATATGCATAGAGAAAAAATATCATAATGATTCATTTCAAAAAAGCCAGTGAAACAATAGAAGTCTACGATTAAACAAAAAAATAGAAGTCTACAATATGACTTAGTCCATTTCCGCAACAATCATGCTACACAAACAAACTCAACAACAATGTTTAAAAATGGGGGACACGTGGCGCAAAAAAATAAATTAACCCCACAAGTAGCAATTGTCATCGCCCGTGTTTCTAAACCCTATTTGTGTAGCATTATTCTTTCTGCAGTAGGCACTACCATATGTGTCAAGTCATGATTAATACTTTTATAACGAATGAGGCTCATATCATCATACGTTGGTTTCTTAATTATCGGCCCACCTCAACAATAAACAATAAGAGCGTGTTCGGTCCGGCATATAGCCGTTATTGAGTCTTACTCGTCTAATAAAAGTCAACAATAACGGCTAATTTTTCAATTTTAATCCGATTTTAATCTATACCGAATACGCCCTAAATGTTTTGATAATGAGGTGACAACTAGGCATATTTTTAAACTAGTTTGGTTGGGACATCTAGGGTACAATGCATAAATTAGAAATACTCGATTCTTGCAATAGCATTAGTTATGACTTATAAACAAAGACCGCACATGCATATTTTGTAGTGGCTACTTAGATGTGTCCGGCCGATATGATTTAGCTAACCACCTCGCATATATATAAGTCATACACTATTTATCACCCTTCTTGATTTCGAGTTCAGTACTTACGAACTTGAAAAAAAAAAAAAAAATTCTAGTACCATCTCATTTCACCTGCCAAAACTTGCAACATTAATGCAGAGTACTTTGGATAATGCTAAATGTACATTCAATGACTTACATTGTGTTTGACATCTCATTTGTTTTGAAAAAAATTGTGAGCGGGAAAAGTATTTTTTTTTTTAAACAGTTCAATGGTGTGTTGCCACGTGCCACAATCTAAACAATGATGTACATGTAATATGATCGGAGTATTTTAGATAATGAAAACATTGCCCCTTAAAACACTTCCAAAGGAGACTTTTTTAGTCAAGATAAGATGTTGATTGACTTAGCCAAAGGCTTACAAATTGATTCCCATTTTTTTCAAAATATATTTTTCTTTCTTTTCTTTTCAGCTACAAATTCTTCAATAAAATAATATTACACTCAAATTCAATTTTTTTTTTATTTTTTAATCATACATTATTCATCAATCTACTATTCTAAAATGCATTTTTCACCTTTTAATGGAGCTCAAATAGGCTCTATATAAGAAATCATCTTGCAAACATGTGTTTGTACAATGCTTAGGTTGTAATTCTGTTACTACAATACAATCTAGGAAAAAGAATTATAACTAAATTCGCCATGGGATTGCATATGCTTTTGCTGCAAACCCACTTCTTTCTAGCAATGCTGCTTATTTTTGTCTCAAAATCAGTTTCTGCACAAAATAAATTCCCAATACCTAAGCCCAACTGCACTGATTATTGTGGAGATGCAAGTATTCCCTTCCCTTTCGGCACAAGGGAAGGTTGTTACCTTAGTGAAACATTCTTAGTCACTTGTAATACTCACTATCATCCTCCTAAACCATTCTTGAGACACTCAGACATAGAAATCACGAACATATCCCTGGAGGGTCAATTGACTGTGTTGCAATTCATAGCGAAAGCCTGTTATGCTAAGAATGGCACCATAGTAAACTATTACGATCCCAATATAACCTTCGAAGAATTCACAGTCAATAATACAGCCAATAAGTTCACTGTTGTTGGTTGTGATACTTATGCTTTTGTATACGGGGAATTGATTAACCAGAATTATTACGAGACAGGGTGCACTTCCCGGTGTTTCAGCAAGGAAAATCTGGATGACGGGTCATGTTCCGGTGTAGGCTGTTGCCAGACGTCTATCCCAAAAGGGGTTAGCCAAGTTAAGTTGATGTTGAACAGCTATAATAATTTCACAAAGAGCTATGATGATAATCACTCCACCGTTTGGGACTTCAATAATTGCAGCTATGCATTTCTTGCTGAGAAAAGTGCATTCACTTTTTCTCCAAATAAACTTTCAAGTCTGATGAATGTAGAGATGCTTCCCATGGTGGTTGATTGGGCAATTGACGGAGGAACATGTGAGGAATCTCAGAAGAACATGTCTAGTTATGCATGTAAAAGCACGAATTCCAATTGTAATGAAACTGATAATGGGTATCGTTGTTATTGTTCAGAGGGTTATGAAGGAAATCCATACCTCAGTGGCAGTGATGGTTGTAAAGGTATTAAAGTTTGATTTCCTGTGTATTATCTAGAAATACATCATATCACTCTCTCATTGAATTGTTTAGCCATGTGTCTTTTAAGATTTTAAATTCACTTTTTCTTTCCCTTAAGATTTTAACTCCGCGTTCTTTCATATTGTTATTTTTGTTATGCAGATATTGATGAATGTAAAAATTCAAGTCTCAACAAATGTGAAAAGGACCGATATTGTCAAAACGAAGAAGGGACTTTTAGGTGTGTTTGCCCGAAAGGTTACCATGGAGATGGGAGGGTAGATGGACGAGGTTGCATTCGTGGTCAATCACTAATATTCAAACTTGTTGCAGGTTAGCACCACTGTTCCATGGGTGTAGCTTAGCCCTTTTCTCCCCTCCTCTCCCCTCCCCACCCCACCCCCTCCATTCGTTACATTTCACCCAGGATTTAGAATTATCTCCGTGGATGATCCATGTTTCAAGCTGGGTGATTTTACAAAACAAGTCTTCCACTGAAAGTACACTCCCTAAGTCTGTCTTCATACTCGGATTGGATGTCTATTTTGATACTGATTATAGCAATGACATTTGCTAAAACTCACTTGTAAAATTGACTTGAAAGGGTAGTGTTCACGTAGCTATAAACCTACTAACCAATTCTTAGCTTAGGGCCTGCTTCGAAGTTTTGGCGTACCGATTAGTAGCGATTTTTAAAACTATTCAACCCATGCTTGGGAGTTTATTATTCATCGGTTTTGAAATTTTTCTAAAAGAATAAAATTACATATGTACCTTGGTAAAATTTTCAATTTATAGTTTCTTGAATGAATTTTTTTACTCGTACGTGATATTTTACTTATAGGTAATTTTTTTATATATAAATTAATATTTAATTTAAAAAAATAAATAAAGTTACATATTTACTTTTATATATTTTATAAGTGAATTTTTATCTTATTGAAGAAAATATGAGAAACGGCCAAAACCCGCTGATTTAGTGGGTTGAGTGAATTGGTCAAAATTACACCATCGATTTTGGATCGGTTTTAAACAATCAAAATCGGTGCCTAAAAAACCTAGCAAGTACTAGTTTTTCCAACCCTCTCATAAATGGTGCCACCCATCCATATGGTACCGAAGGAGTATTGCTTTTAGTATTAAAGTTTCATTTATACTAAATTGTCTAAAATGATGAATATTGGTATCTTGCTTCCCTACAACATCGTCACGTGTACCTTTTACTCTCTAGCTCATTCATTTAATAAAGGAAGAGGATTGAAACTAACCTAAAATTTCCATTACAGGGATTTCTCTAGGAATTGCGGTTCTTGTACTTGTTGTCTGCTGGTTGTACTCCATACTCAATAGAAGAAAGTTGAACAGAATGAAGCACAAATTCTTTCTTCAAAATGGTGGCTTATTGTTGCATGAAAAACTCACCCAAAGACAGCAGTCATCAGTTATGTTAAAGATATTTACTTCCGCCGAACTCGAGAAGGCAACAAACGACTTCCACGACAGTAGAGTTGTTGGTCAAGGAGGTTATGGCACTGTATACAAAGGCTTGTTAGCAGATAATCGACTAGTTGCCATAAAGAAGTCCAAAGAAGTTGATCCATATCAAGTCGAGCAATTTATCAATGAGGTGATAGTTCTTTCCCAAATCAACCACAGGAATGTTGTCAAGCTCCTTGGTTGTTGTTTAGAAACACAAGCTCCTTTGCTAGTCTATGAATTCATAGAAAATGGAACCCTTTTTGAACACATACACAATAAAACAAAGGCGCGTTCTCTTTCTTGGGACATGCGGTTAAGAGTTGCTGCAGAAGCTGCTGGAGTGCTCGCGTATTTGCACTCTGCAGCTTCCCCTCCAATCATACACAGAGATGTCAAATCAACAAATATTCTTTTAGACACTAGTTTCACTGCAAAAGTGTCTGATTTTGGAGCATCAAGATTGGTTCCACTGGATCAAACTCAATTATCTACTATGGTGCAAGGAACCTTTGGATACTTGGACCCCGAATACATGCAAACGAACCAATTAACTCAGAAAAGTGATGTTTATAGCTTTGGAGTAGTCCTGGTCGAGCTACTAACTGGAAAAAAGGCATTAAGCTACGACAGACCAGTAGAGGAGAGAAGTTTAGCCAACTATTTCCTTTCAGCACTAAAGCAAAGCTGCTTATTCCAAGTTCTTGATGATAATATTGTATGTGAAGGAAACAGTGAGGAGTTAACATCTCTTGCTATGCTTGCGAAAATGTGCTTACATGTTAAAGGAGAGGATAGACCTAGCATGATGGAAGTAGCTAAAGAACTTGAAAGTCTGAGATTAGAAGGAAAACACTCGTGGAACCAAACAGAACCCAATGAAGAAGAGTCGGAATCCCTGCTTTCTGGGAAAATGAAAACCTTTGCAATTGAAAATGGGGATGATAGTAGTAGCAAAGCTATTGGATATGATGGCATCAGGGATCATATTATTTTACCCATGGGTGGTGGGAGATGATCTATAGCATTAGAATCAATGTGGAGTGAGGTTATATAGAACTGGCAAGGTTAGCATTACTGTTGTCGAGTTAATTTATGATTTTATCTTCTGCTAGATTCTTAATCTATAAAATAAGGATGTGGATTGAGATTGTACTGAACTTGCAATATTAGCTATATTATTGTTGAATTGGTATACGACTTCTCATATGTTTATGATCTGATAAGTCTTATTTTATTGACAGTATTCTTTGTTAATTGTTTTCTAGTATAAACATTTACTGGTTTTGAAATTATGAATAGGTAATACAGTATGGAGTCGATAGCTCTCATTTGGCATGGATTTTCTTACCCCGTGGTTTGACGTAACCAGCAGTATTGTTATCTTGGAATCCAACTCAATCCATAGTTCCTATATCCCCTTGCAAAACACAATTTTAATCTGCGAAGAAAGTCTCAAACTTCTGCCTCAGTGCTTGTCCCAATTCCATAGTTCAAATTATTGCTTTAAATAAAAATGATGCTCTAATAAAACTTGAAAGTAAAAAGAGAAAGCTTAAGGAAGTGAGGAAACCTAAACTTTAATGTTTCAAATAATTTAATATTATGACAAAAAGATAAGATAAAAAATGTAAATTTGTATCTAATTGATAAAGAAAGATTTTATTAATTTCTAGAAGAGCAAAATAATGTTTGTGTTTATCAAGAATTTTGGGTGTACATTATTCAAAATCAGCCATACTTGTGCTTCTTGTACAGGGGCAAAGGATGAACCGGAATTACCAGACGGTGCACTGTCATGTGTGACAACAAGAAAGATTTGGCTGGCGGTTTGTTTTCTGGTTAAGACTGTTGCCGGACGACTATCCAAGGAAGAGGTATGGAGAGTGAATGTGACATTAAAAAGCAATGAAAATCACACAAATGTGAGGGAATTCAATAGTTGCACCTATGTTTTTCATTCCGAGGAGAGTGAATTCACTTTCCCTCTGAGCATTCTTTCCAGCATGAGGAATGTAGAGAAGCTTCCTATGGTGGTTGATTTGTCAATTGGGAATGGAACGTGTAGGAGGTTTGAAAGAACGTGTATAGTCATTTAGAGAGATTTTCAAAAGAATTTCTTTTCTGGGATATTAAAGGAAAGATGAAAATAATGTCAAGAGCCTTGAATTGGTGAATGGATCAGACGGGATACGAAGAAACTGGCCAAAAATTTGGCAAGCTTACAGAGCATGCCAGCACACCCACACCAGCAATCTGCTTTGCAGGGAAACTGTGCCTGATTCGAATTTTTTCAGTTTTGGTTGATGAATTTCAGATTTAAATAGAAACTTATCAATGTTTTAAACGTTATGGAAAGCAAGAGTCTATATATAGATTCAAGTTTTCTTTGATGTGAAAAGTGATAGAATATCATTTTCGTTTCTCTCTTCCATCTTCTATACTTGCATGCTTTGGACTTTCTTTTGTATATAAAATTTGAAGTTTATATTGTGTAACAGAAACAGAATATGAAGTCTCTTGTATTTGTTTATCAAGTTCTTGGTGCTCCGGATGTTGTCGTTAACTTCATAGACGCCAACAAAATTTCAAGATATTCCATTATAACTTTGGAGGATATATTTGGTTTCCCACGTGCATTCATATTTGAAGAGGGATAAATTTTATCTTAAGGAAAACAACATAGTAACTTGTCTTGGAATCAAGAAGTTTGTGTTTTTTCAAGTTATTGCAGAAGATATACCACCCACAAATTCCAAGTGTTACAAATCTGATAATGGATATGGTTATAGTCATGGCTATGGCTGTTTATGTTCGGAGGGTTATCAGGGAAATCCATCCCTCCCTAATGGTTGTCAAGGTATGATCTTCAAATGCATGTATAATACTTTTCATCTAATCATCTAGATGATTATGATTGTGTAATTAGAATAAAATAATTTCTTTCACGATTTTCTAACCAGACTGCAAGTGCACTTTATGAAGATGAGCATCCCTTTTTATATGATTTTCAATTTGTTTTTGCTGAAGTCATTGAATGCCAAGATCCAAGTCTCAATAAACGTTAAAAGAATGCATTCATATTTGAAGAGGGATAAAATTTATCTTAAGGGTCCGTTTGTTTGCAAGAGTGAAATTTGGGAGAAAGAAAATGAATTTCAGATAATTGAATTGCCTAGAATTGTTTTCCTGGGAATTGTCAATTAATTGTGTTTGATTGGTATAATTTTCCACCTGAAAAATGTTGAAATTTTAGATCTTTTGGTGTTCGTTTGACTTTGTTTTTTATGGAAATTGTCCATTAAAGGGAATTTTTTTCTTTTTTTTTTTATCAATTGTCCATAAAATTTATTTTCATTGCCCAAAAAATAAAATAAAATAAAATAAAAAAGTAACCTAGAAAACCAACAAAACCAAGGAAATGGCAAGTGTGTGAGCCAAACCAAGAAAATGATTTCCATGGCAAATTTTGATTATCAAACAACACTTTTTGGGGAAGATGGAATTTTATTTCCAATTTTCATGGAAAATCCTCCAAATCAAATAGGCCCTTAAGGAAAACAACATAGTAACTTGTCTTGGAATCAAGAAGTTTGTGTTTTTCAAGTTATTGCAGAACATATACCACCCACAAATTCCAAGTGTTACAAACCTGATAATGGATATGGTTATAGTTATGGCTATGGCTGTTTATGTTCAGAGGGTTATCAGGGAAATCCATCCCTCCCTAATGGTTGTCAAGGTATGATCTTCAAATGCATGTATAATACTTTTCATCTAATCATCTAGATGATTATGATTGGGTAATTAGAATAAAATAATTTCTTTCACGATTTTCTAACCAGACTGCAAGTGCACTTTATGAAGATGAGCATCCCTTTTTATATGATTTCTAATTTGTTTTTGCTGAAATAATTGAATGCCAAGATCCAAGTCTCAATAAATGTTAAAAGAAATGTGTGAATGCCATGGGGGGTATGAATGCGTTTGCCCGAAAGATTACCATAGACATGGAAAGAAAGATGGACGAGGTTGCTTTCATGGTCAATCGCTTACTACTGAACCCACTGAAGTAGAATTGGAATCCCTGAATGGCGAGCGATTTGATGCGTAAGCAAATGATAAGGGTAATAGCACAAGTACTAGATATGATATCACAAGTGATCATATAATTTTGGCAACCTACTGGTAATAACTAAAAACTATTGTAATATTAGTGCTTTGATGGTTTTTCAAAGCCTTATTCTGTAACATTATGTGTGTATATTTGCTTACATTGGACTCACAAGATCAGTGTTATTGTTTTAAGTTGGTTTACGATTTTATCTTCTTTTAGTTTCTCGATCTGTAACATAACCATGTGAATTGAGGT
>CAIGRT010124540.1:0-11741 GCA_903798405.1 Fraxinus platypoda | reverse complement strand
TCGGTCATAAATAAAAAAAAATTTATAAGTCACAAATTATTTTACAGACACAAATAAGAAATTTTATAGGTCACAATTCAGAAATTTTATAAGTCACAATTTGTTCATCGATCACAAATAAAAAAATTTATACATCACAACTTATTCATCGATCACAAATCACAAATATTATAAGTCACAACTTAGTAGATAGTCACAAATTGTCAAATTATCGGTTACAAATTAACAATTTTTTAGGTCACACATTATTTCTTGATCACAATTTATCTTTTTTATTGATCGAATATTGTTTATCGGTCACATATTAATCAATTTAATGGTCACAAACAACCAAATAATCTATGACCACAACCAACACTTGTGACCACCACCTCATCACTCCCATCAGCACCACCACTGCCACCGTCGCCGCCAGAACCACCACCACCACCTCTCGATAGTAACACCATCTCAAACAAATCAATACATCACATAAAAACACCACCACTTCACGACAACATGTCAGCACCACCACCTCACAACAATCGATCAGCACCACTACACAACGTCGAGCCACCACCACACCGCAACACCACTGCACATAGCACACCGCACCTACAACACATATCACTGCACAACCACCACACACAGCACTGCACCCACTACAACGCCGTACATGGCATCGCATCCACAGCACACATCACCATAATTGTACCCACAACACTACAATCGCAGACCGGAGATCTGAAGCTCCGACCCCTCAAATCAACAGCACAGTTAACCAATTAGCCTTAGCCTCTCTATCCACAAAGTTCCCTACCTGCCGACTATAATCTGTGACCACAACCAACACTCGTGACCACCACCAAAACTTGTGACCATCACCTCATCACTCCATCCAACAGCACCATCGCCACCGTCGCCGCCAGAACCGCCACCTGCCGACCAAAACATACCACAGATCTGATTCGCTTGCAGAACTACTACATCACCACACACATTGTCACTGATCCCACCCCATTATAGCCGGCTCCAACCACCACCACCACCTCAACATTTACCTACAACTCCAACCAACAACAACTGCACCATCACCGCCTGCACCAGCAACCACCACCGCTTACAACAGTAACCACCACCAACACTTGCTAAAATCCACCATCTCTTCCACCTCTACCATTCCACACAACAGCCACTAACAAAATCCCCAAACTCGCCACCGCCATCTGCACTTTCAATACACTACAAATCAACCTCCAACTCCAGCGAACAAATATGCATCAGCTAATTCCACAAACTCTGCACAGAATGATGTGCTCACTGCGCCCCAGTAAGTCCCGATGAAATGGGGATGGTGCTCAGGGACTAGTCCTTTGGCCGATGGCATCACTGCGAGAGCATAGCCACAAGCATCTGCTAACGAAGAGGGGAGAGAGTGCAGTGACAACACGTGCGAGACAAAGAAGGCAGAAGGGTTAGAATTAGAAAAAACACATTGGGCGACTGCAAATGCTGAATTAATTATATATACACGCACAGAAAAAACTTCCAGAGGCAGCAGCTGAATTGGAGGAAATTGGGAAGAAAAAGTGCGGTGGCTGGAAAACACACACACGAGGCACCGTTGCCAAAGCCGGAGCAGGCTTTATTTTACCTGTTGACTCAGAGCCGCCGACGGAGATAGGGAGAGGGAGAGAGAAAAGGAAGATAAGGGTATTGATTTGGGATTTTAAGATTTTTAGGGTTTAGGTAGTATTAAAGATTTGAATTAATGTCTGATTTTTGTATAAATAAACTTTGAATCTGATTTTTGAAATTGAATTTTTAAAATTCTGATTTTTTATAATTTCCACATAGATTATACCAGGTAGCCCAATTCCTGATTTCATATAAAAAAAAATGAACAAAGAAATTTAAAACGTAGATCAAATATAAACCCATGTTTGAGCCACATTAAAATTCTCATTCTCATTTTTCTACTCATTTTTAACCACACATTCTCAATAAAATAATATTTTCCATCATATCAATAACTTTTTATTCTTTTTCAACCACACATTCTCCATCAATCTACTATTCCAAAATAATATGGCTCAAACACACTGGTTTTTACTCTTCATATACGGGAAAAAACATAATGTTATTTATTACCACTAATGTTTAACATTAATCTATATATTAGATTTGGATCAAATAATACCATGTAACCCAGTTCCCAATTTCATATATAAAATAAACAAAGAAATTTGAAATGTAGATCAAGAATAAAGGGTATTTTAACTCTTCACATTCGGAAAGGAATAACTATTATCTATCAAGGATATGTTTTACATAACTTTTCCTTTTCCTTTTACTTTTTGTCGAAGACCTTCTTAAGAAAGCTACCTTGAGTCAGCTTCCTTTAAAAGTTATTTTTAGTCAAAATGTCAAACAAAACACTTTAATAAAAATTATTTAAACATATTCTAATTCCAAAAATAAATTTTAACTTTTCAAAATCCATGCCAAATGTTCCAAAGCACCCTACAATACGTTGAGGAGATTTGTGATTGCGCACAGAGGCCTTAGGTTAGGATCTCTTTATGCAAAAATTCCACCAACAAGTCTTAATTCTCAGTGCCAAGAACTTATTCTCAATAGGTATTGGCTGTAAGAGAAGAAATCTATATTTATTGTTTACTCCTCCACTTACAAGTCTTAAATGAAAGAAGAATGTTTGGAATCGAAATATTCTTGACTCATAGTATCCAGTTGTCAAAACTTTTGGACCCAATTTAGAGCAATTTGTGAAAGTTTTCCTATAAATTCTGACTAAGAAGAATCGTGACTACCCGATTTAGGTTAAACTGAAACAAAAATGTTGATGAAAAGTGTCGTGTAATAACCAATTGATAAAATTCTTTACCTTTTTTTTCCACCGAAGAACATTACCCTAGAACAGTACTAGAAGTTAACTCGGCGACAAATTATTATTATTATATATATAAATCTTTTAATTATTTACTTCAACACAACTATATACTAAATATATATTCCACAGGAAACCAAATTAACCATTTCAATTGCTATCATAAATGACATTCAAGTTGAAATTAGCATACAACAAAACCCTTTGTTGATTACTTAGACTTCCAGTTTCAAGCTTGTAATGGAGATAAGCCTAAGGGTTTGTCCTCCATTTGCACAAACTTCTCTTCTATTTCCACTGCTTCCCTTTTGTAAATATACTTCTTTGATGCTCCAAAAAAGGCCAACAAATTCAGGACAGATAATATCAGAAGGAATCCATAGTAATAATCCAAATGAGAATCATTCACATTTTTCCCAATCCAACTTTTCCCTCCTTTCCTCCCTGTAGTTTTATCCACCATAGTCACCAGGAAGCTATTCAAGAAGTTCCCCACACCAATCCCACTTGTAAAAAACGTCGTCCCGAGACTTTGCATGTCTTCTGGAGACTGATCATAGAAGAATTCCAGCATTCCAATAGCATTAAACACATCAGCAATCCCTAACAAAACATACTGAGGAAGTAAATAGAATATGCTCATGGGAACTACTTGCTCAGGCCGTTGGATTTGGTGCACTTTAATAACATGTATGCGCTTCACTTCAACGCTGTACGAAATTGCAATGGCAAGAATTTGAATCACAAACCCGATCCCAAGTCGTTGCAAAAGCGTGATTCCTCGAGGGTTTCCAGTCTTCTTTCGCATTAAAGGCACGAAATAACGATCATATATGGGAACAGACACGAGCATTGAGAGCGTGACGAAACTCCCAAGTGATGCTGCTGGTATTTGGAAGTTTGGACCAAGATGCCTGTCCAAAGTGATGCCTTGTTTAACAAAGAGAGTGTAGATTTGTGCCCAAATGGTGCTAGGGATTAGGGTTACAAGCCATATCGTGGTCATTCCTAGAATCAGCTTGGCTTCTTCAACTTGAGTCACAGTGCACGGTGCCCTTAGCTCACTGTCTTTTCCCTCTTGCTTAATTGCAGCCTTGTCCAAGAACCTGAGAACAGAATACTAACTTAAAAAATTGAAACATTGAGTTTAGGGCACCTTCGTGTTCGACACATTTCAAGAATAGACACGTATAACGAAAATTAATAATTATCTTGAGTCGAGGTTAATTTTTTGACATATTTATTGCTCGAATTAAAAGTTTAGCTAATCTCCAAAATTTGGGGCAAATTGAAAAAGAAATTCTAGTGCAACTTGTTTTATCTCTACAACTAACTTTAGTAAATTTGAACAAGTCAAATCATGCTATAAGGAACGGTTCAAGTCTTGCCAAAAGTTCTTAAAGGTTCTCAAATTTTTCACACGTCATCCAAAAATTGTTTGCTTATGTGAGTCAGACTCCATGTAGTGCCCATTCTTTGCAGGTCACGTATGGTCCCATTTCTAATTATTTATATGGACCATTTCAACTTGTAAGAGCAAAATCTTAGCTTTACGTTTGTTACAACCAACGCTAACTATTGGATTTACTATAGAATCAATGTGCTAGCAAGTTGCACCAAAACCAAGATCTTTTGAAGAAGGAATCAACAAATGATTTTTTGGGACCTCCATAACAAAAATACTATCTTGTTCTGAATATTATGACCACAAAATAGCAATAAAAGTATAATTTTTGAAGAAAATGAAAATTTAGATAAACAGAAGTATGACGTGAGAATATTAAGAAAGATAAGAAAAAATTAAAATTTTGTTTACATGTTAGTCAATCTTATTCAATATTGTGTTTCGAACATGAACCTCACTATTTTCGACCAAAATGTCAAAAAGAAAAAGGGGGTTGCTGAGAGTTGTTTTTCTAATTTTGAATTAGACGCACTTATCATATGTATGGCTATGTTTGTCATGTGCAGTGTGTAGAAATATCACAACATATATGAATTGATGACATCCCATGAAAAATCCCTATGAGTAGTTGGAAGACACTGACAGTTCACGGATATCCTAAATAGAAAGAACTGTTCAAAGGGTGCACATGGCAATTATTTATTGAATCATTTCTTTGGAAAAGAGTAAAGGAGGGCACCATTGTTGTCCTGCTCACAACTTGAGAGCCCCGGCCCCCCAACCTGGGGGTGGGGTGCAGTGGTCCTCTACTAGCCTTATCTTTCATTTTTCAATTTTTAAGGACATGGAATCTTTATTAAGGAATCTCCCAAGATTTTGGTATTCCTTATCCAATCTTTCATTCATTTACTCAAACTATGTAAGTGTATTCCTTGTTAAAATGATGCTTCCTTGTTAAAATGATGCTAGGCCTTTGCTTAAGAAGTGAATTAGTTGTCCATGTGAAGGACGTGCACGAGAAACTTTTATTGCGGTGGTTCAATAGTATCGTTAATATTTAGCCAAGTATGTTAAACACTAGCTCACCTGAATATTGTAGTGTGGTAGATTCGTCGTTTTCCAGTAGTGATGTAATACTGCTGATCAAACTCATGAAGCTCTGATGAATGGCTAGGGAGAACAAGCTTCCTATTAGCATATGCATCGACAATAACCCGATATAGGTCACTGGCGGGGTGACCTGTCCTCCTTGCTTTGTGCCTATACATTGGAGTGCCAATGTAGAAAATGACAAGAGATACAATAAGTCCCACTGTTGGGATTCCATATCCCAATCCCCAGCCTAAGTTTTCTTGAATATAAACAAGGCCAAGTGTAGCAAATAATGCACCCGTGAAGGAACTGAACATCCACCAATTGAAGAAAGACACTTTGAGTTTTTTCTCATCTGGATTGAAATCGTCGAATTGGTCTGCACCAAAGGTGGATATATTCGGCTTTGTTCCGCCCGCGCCTACTGCTATTATGTAGAGCGATGTGTAGAAAAACGCGATTTGAGAACGTGTTGCCTTATTGCACACTCCATTTGCACATGTTGGCTTCAAGAATTTAACCGAAACTGCCATCGTCAAAAGCACCATACCCTGTCGACACGAAATAGTCGTAATAAAATTTATCGTTGTCATAACATATTACTCTACAATCTGATTTAGTGCAAAAATATAATGTCACTTTCAATCAATCACTCAAATTAAGAATCAACATCAGTATACAAATTTTGTATTTATTTGAAGTAGATGGCCTCTTCAACCCAATAAGGTGAACACTACTATTAATCATATGGAAAACCTAATTTTGCAAGTCACTTTTAAGCCAAAAAGCATAGGCCATGAACAGGTCCCACAACCAATAATCCAGCAATCTATTGGCCATCAGGATTAGGTAAGCTCCATTATACACCAAACGAGTGGCATAGTATCATTCATAATGCAATTTGAAAGAGTTTTAATTATCACCTCACTTATTTCTTCAATGGAAAATGGAAATAAATAAATAAATACACATATATCGCTTACAATGACATAGATTAAAGATGAAACTGTAAATGTCCAGAACCGGCCAAAATACGAATCCGCAACATAAGCACCGATTATCGGAGTAATCCAGACTGATCCTGACCAGTTATTAACATTTGTAACTGATAAAACTGTGTCTTCATGAAGTTGGGTTGTCAAGTAAACCACTAAATTTGATGCTATTCCATAGAAGGCCATTCTTTCAAATGCTTCATACCCTGCATAAATAACCAAGAAAAACAGAATCTGTGATAATATATTTTTTTTCTGGGAAATTCCATATTATGCAAATGATGAGATAAGAAGTGCATACCAACAAGGAAAGCACAAGCCTTCCATTTGCCGGTTTTAGCGGTGAGGACAGGCTGCCCTCGGAGATCGACGGTGCCATCCTGTGTGTAATCTCTAGATTCCATTGATATAAATGTATTGAATGAATGATTAGGGAGACACAATTTGTACAAATGACATGAAGAAATCTTGTTTAGGACATAGAAGTTGTTTTGAGGTGGGAAGTTGAGCGGCTGCAAACTTATCTATAAGTAGGCAAGGCTGCTACTGGTTTACCCGTACGGGCGGTCATCAGTGTGTCACACATTGCTTTTTTTTTTTTTTCCTCTCTTATTTTTTGTTTAGGAAATAGATTTTTTTAATTTAAAGTAAAAGTTAGTGCAAGCAAATTATATTTAGAGTTGACATCAAAGTCAGAATTCTATAATCTTGAAGTCATGCTTGGCAAATATATTTTAAAAATTCCTTGTAATGGTGGGTGTATATATATATAGGTAAAGGCAAGACGCAAGATGTAATTTTTATTTTACAATAATGTAATACTCAACTAATAAAATTAACTCCTGGTATATGATCTCGAGCCTTCTTGATAGTACAAAAATAAATCACGAGTTCAACAGTATAATTAAATAGCGAGCTAATATCTTTTTTTTTTTTTTTTTAGTTTTTCTTAAAATTAACTAAACAACAAAAAACTTGTCGGACCAGGAGCCCACCTCTCCCAGAGTGGGTAGCTCCACATCAAAAATTGTTGAGTCATGTCAAGTCTCTCTAAATCTGGGTGTGATCCCTAGATAAAGATGAAGGAAAATGGCAAAAGTAACAACTTAGCATTGATGTAATAACAAAAATAGATATATTTTTATTGTTATTATCTTACGAATCTCCGTTCTTGGATAAGACAATTAACATAGTATTAGGATGATTCGAAATATGTTGTCACCGTCTTTTTATAAATATTATGCACTTATATATTTTTTTTTGATAAAACGAATTAAAATAATTTCAGACTGCACACATTAACACAAATAAAACAAACACATAGTTTTGATTTTATTAATGACCTTTAAAATATAATGTCGTTTCAAAAAGTCTAAATTTTTGTATTTATTTGAAGTAAAAAAACTCAATTTCAGCTAACCAATTAAAAGTAGTTTTTTTTTTTTTAACTTATTCTACTACTCACGCGGGCCATTATTAAAGCATCCAAGAAACTTCGACAAGTTAACAATAAAAGTTTTTCCACCAAAAATCTCAAATTTTACTGGCTATTGAGCAACTTATCCACTACTCCAAAGTGCACTGCCTTCTGTTTTTAATACCAAAGTCAATTTCATCATTACATTTTTGTCAATATTTATCCTCAACTAGGAATGTTTGCCATCTCAAAATCATTCGAATCTAGACAAGTATTCGAAAAATGGATTTTTGTCTGAAACTTTATTAGAATTGTTTATATCAAGAAAGTTAGTTTGTCTCTTTGTGTCCACTGTTCACTTTCATCTCATCGAATTGAGAAATAAAATTGGTATCTTTTTTTTGTTTCAAATTGGAACCAATGAAGTTAGGTATGATAATATCATACATTTCAATCAAGGTCATCGTTCAACGAAAAATGAGAGGAGTTTCTCACTTCGTGTAAAGTTAAAAGTAGTCAGTAAGATTATGTATTATCCACACATTTCGTCGAATTCATTATTGTTCTTATTAATAATTTTAGATGAACATAGGCATTTTTATACGTCTTGGATCATTAGTAAAATATTTTATTTTCGAAGGTTGTAACATAACATATTTTGATGAAGTAATAGTATCCTCATTCTAGCTTCTTTTGTTACTGCTTGCTTCTTGTTCACAATATCGTTGATTGTACTCCATTTTTCATTGCGCAATTCGTCCACAGTGATATTTGAGTAAAATGAGCACAATATGATTTTTCGAAACCAAAATTTGTTCAATTAATTATTTAGCCCTTTTTGGGCTCCATGAAAATAAGATTTTAGGGAAAAATATATTTTGAAACATTATTTTTTAGAGAATGTGTAGTTAAAAAAATTTATCCTAGTACACGGACGTAAAATATAAATTATTTTTTTTAAAGAAATTTATCCTAATAGTAGCTCGCACCCACAAACACCCACCCTCCCCCCTCCCCCCCCCCACCAACTAAAGTGAAACAACCTCTAACTCCACTTGAGGGTATCTAAACGAGTAACGTAGTGTAGATTTGGGATGGCCTAATCATGCTATTAGTCGGTATGTCCTTACTCTCGAGCCACGTCGAGTAGGCATATTTCCAAAAAAAAAAAAAAAAAAACTTTCAAACAAGTTTTTTTGCATCGAAAAAAGAACCAAATGATTTAAAAGCTATATAAAAAGAACCCTTAAAACATTTGCGCAAGTCAGGTTACTTCACTGTTACAACCTCTAACTCCACTTGAGGGTATCTAAACGAGTAACGTAGTGTAGATTTGGGATGGCCTAATCATGCTATTAGTCGGTATGTCCTTACTCTCGAGCCACGTCGAGTAGGCATATTTCCCAAAAAAAAAAAAAACTTTCAAACAAGTTTTTTTGCATCGAAAAAAGAACCAAATGATTTAAAAGCTATATAAAAAGAACCCTTAAAACATTTGCGCAAGTCAGGTTACTTCACTGTGAAGCTACCTCAAAATTAGGCGATGCACATCTCAGTTGACACCTCAAGCTCCACTAGCGCCACCAACCAATATAGTAAACAAGAACCATCTTCCCAAAATTAATTTCAGTTTAATTTACTTTCTTATTGCCAAGATTCTTGTATTGTCCATGTGGAAAGCCAAAGAATATTCCAAAGTTGGTGGATATAGGAGGGGAGATGATTGAACAAGACTAAACATGTTAGTCCATACAAGTTGATGCTAAAACTGTTGCATGACGCTAAGGGCATTGGCATCAGTAAAAATAATTAAAAATCATAGAATATGGGGTCCAAAACCTAGGTTTTGTTTAGTAGCCTTTCACAATACCTATGAAAAGAATGTGTGAAAGCCGCTTATTTATGTTTCCATTTGAATGAGAAAAGAAATTCCCTTTCACAGTAAACACCTACACCAATATGAACGCTACGGTTCTCTCTGTCTTTCCCCATCAAAAGTGATTCTCTTGCCTATCCTATTTGCTGATTTGTGAAAACATATTGAACCAAACAAGCGCGCACAATAACTTTGGCCCCCAATTACAGTTTGTCGTTCTTTATTGTTTGGTTCCTCTTATTCTCTCTCCTCATTGGATTGTCTGTAAGAAGACGTAAGTTAGTTGTCATTTTGACCTGACAATTGACAAACAAATCTAGTATATGAAGAGACATTATGAAATTTGTATCTTCAGCTTCAATTATGTATGGTAATGTCGGAAACTTGTTGATGGGTCCAAGTTAGGCATCAAGCGGGACCGAAGTGGCATGCTCACTGCTTAGTGTTCGATAATACTTCTTATTTATCTCACTAGATTGTCTGCAAGAACACTGATTAGTTGCCGAATTGACTTCGACAATCAAGTCTAGTAAAGAGACGTTACAAGAGTTTACTTCTTCAACTTCAACAATTTACGACAGTGTCTGAAAGTTGTTATCTGTCCAAGTTGATATCAGAAGAGATATGCTCAGTTGTTAGATTATTCTTCTTTCTCAACAGTGGATTGTCTGCAAGAACACATTAGTTAAGTTTTCCATTTTACTTTGACAATCAAGTTTGGTGGCTAATGGACATTAATGGAATTGAGGTCTACAGCTTGAATAATTTACGTTAATTGTTAATAGGTCTAATTTACCCCGTCTGATAGTCAATATTTTGAAAAAAAACAATGTTTTGAATAGTGATTTTTTGGAGAATATGTGATCAAAAAGTAAGAAAAAATTTTGAATTTACGTACAAAATATTTTATTGTGTGAATGTGTGGTTGAAAATGACGCATTGGCATCAGTTAGTTGAAGATTGGCTTTGACAATCAAGTGTGGTATACAAAGAGATTTTATGAAATTTACTTATTCGACTTCAATAATTCACGGAAATGCTGAAAACTTCTTTTTCTCGTCGGATTCTTACATCATCACTTAGCCATGTTTGGTGGCCTTCAATTTATTTCGCATACTTATTTTCAATTATACATTAACACAATAAAATATTTTATACGTAAATCTAAAACTTTTTCTAATTTTCAACTACACATTTTCCAAAAAAAAATAGTATTCAAAACATAGTTTTTAAGTTTAAAGGCCACCAAACAAGGGTTTAATAATCGATTTGACTCCAAAAATAAGTTCGGTACTTTCAATTAATTTGAAAAAGAAATAAGAAAGAGTGAAGGGTCCTTTATTTATGGGCAGAAAGAAGTGAAAGGAAAGTGTTGAAAATCTCCATATAATCAATTACTTAAACTTAATGATGGTGGCAAGGAATGACTAGTTTTTCCGGTTATTGATTGATTGAATATGTCGTGACAATGTGTTAGAGATTTTAAACGGGAAACAAGCAATGCACGTTGAAGATGAATCTAGACAAGATGGGACACTATCACAATATGGTAAGACCTCACGTCACCACTCTTTTCAACTTCATCTTCAACCACCAATCAGGGACGAGAAATTCTTGAAAGAGAAGGATCAATGAAGTGTCTGCTTGACGTGATTCTTAGATTCCCTAGAGCATACTGCATGGTGCACATGTAGACAAAGTTCCAAAGACTTGTATCAAGAGAGATAAACCATAGAAAAATGCTATTTGTACACCGGGGTGTCAGTGCACATGTGGACAAAGTTCCAAAGACTTATATCAAGAGAGATAAACCATAGAAAAATGTTATTTGTACACCGGGGTGTCAGTGCACGTGGACAAAGTTCCAAAGACTTGTATCAAGAGAAATAAACCATAAAAATGCTATTTGTACACTAGGGTGTCAGTTGACACCCCGGTGTACAGACCCCCTCACAAGAGAGAGGGCCCACGATTTTTTTATTGGTGGTGGGCCCCCTCTCTTGTGAGAGGGTCTGTACACCGGGGTGTCAACCCCGTGACACCCCGGTGTACAAATAGCATTTTCATTT
>CAIGRT010124504.1:0-14184 GCA_903798405.1 Fraxinus platypoda | reverse complement strand
ACATCAAACCTCAACAAATCTCCTTTGAGAGTTGATTGTACAGAACTTATAATGAAAAACGAAGCGTTAATGGCGGAAAACGTTGAGCAGAAGCTTATTGACGTTGCTCGACATATAGCGAATACACTGGGCCATACTGACACCATAACTGATGATATTCTCAAAATATTCTCCAACTTCGACGGGAGATTTCGTGAAAAGTTAACGGAAAAACTTTCCCATGAAGACCCACGTGATCGCGCCACACTGGAACATACCCTCAAGTCTTTGGACCGTCAGATCTCCCATTATGTGTCTTCTGACCAATCCATTTGGTTGGACTCTGCTGAATCATCGTCCTTTCTTGATTCCGTGGATCAATTGATATCTACCATTCGGGATTGGAACCAGTTAGCTGATGATAAGAATATCGCTGCTTGTCTCGACCGGGCGGAAGATTTGCTGCAACAGTCTATGTTCCGTTTGGAGGATGAGTTTAGGAGCCTTGTGGGACGCGGTGCCGAGTCTTTTGACTTGACTCATGGTGAGTCAACCCATCTTGATTGCTCCAATGAGGATGATTCTGGTGATGAAGATGCTGATGAGAATGAAATCCCCGTGGCGCACCCGATTGCGGATTATAATATAATAATTGATGCTTTACCGGCGGGGACTATTGGGGAATTGCAGGAGATCGCAAAGAGGATGGTGGCTGCTGGGTACGGGAAGGAGTGCTCCCACGCGTATAGCACTTGCCGGAGAGAGTTCTTGGAGGAGAGCTTGTCAAGGTTGGGCTTTCAAACGCTGAGCATTGATGAGGTCCAGAAATTGCAGTGGAGTCAATTAGAAGACGAGATTGAGAAATGGATCAAAGCCATTAATGTCGCAGTTCGTATTCTCTTCCCAAGCGAGCGTCGCCTCTGTGATCGCGTGTTTTTAGGGTTCTCCTCAGCTGCTGATTTATCCTTTATGGAAGTGTGCAGAGGGTCGACTATTCAGCTGTTGAATTTTTCAGATGCAGTTGCAATAGGTAGCTATGCACCGGAGCGTCTTTTTAAGGTGTTGGATGTGTATGAAACGGTGAGGGATTTATTGCCTGAATTTGAGTTATTTTTTTCTGATCAGTACTGTATGTCTTTAAGGAATGAAGCAATAACCATATGGAAAAGACTAGGAGAGGTTATTAGAGGAATATTTATCGAATTAGAGAATTCGATCCGTCGGGACCCTGCCAAGGCTGCTGTTCCTGGTGGCGGGCTGCATCCCATCACTCGATATGTGATGAATTATCTTCGCGCTGCATGTCGTTCTCTACAAACCTTAGAACAGATCTTTGGGGAGAGTATTGCACCACCTGGTTGCAATTTTGATTACAGGAAAGGGGATGATAGGGCCTTGTCCTCATCGTTGGCTGTTCAAATGGAATGGATTATGGAATTGTTGGAGATTAATTTGGAGGCAAAGTCAAAAATTTATAGGGACTCTGCTATTTGCTCTGTGTTTATGATGAATAATGGGGGGTATATTGCACAAAAAGTAAAAGATAGTGAGTTGGGGACACTCTTAGGTGATGATTGGATAAAAAAACACAATGCAAAAATAAGACAGTATCATGTGAATTATCAGAGGAGTTCATGGAGTAAGGTTTTGGGAGTTCTAAAGGTTGATAATAATTTTATGTCTCCTAATGGAACTTCAAAGAGTTTGATAGAAAAGCTGAAGTTATTCTATTCATACTTTGAGGAGATTTGCAAAACTCAGTCTTCGTGGGTGATCTTTGATGAGCAGTTAAGAGACGAGTTGAGGATTTCAGTTTCAGGGACTGTGTCTCCTGCGTACCGCAACTTCATTGGAAGATTGCAGAATTCTCCAGATTTCGGGAAATATGAGGATAGGCATATCAAGTACGGCGTGGAGGATATTGAAGCTCGGATCAGTGAGTTGTTTCAAGGAAGTGGCAGTAGCAGAAGGTGACACCAAACCAATTAAGGAAATGATCTGTTGCTGAATCATGTATACAAGTATTGTTTGTGAATGTTTTGTTGTTTGTGAAAGCTTGTTGTATTTTGATCTTTGCTCTGCTCTATCTTGTAAGCTCTTTGCACACTTTTGATATTTTGTAGTTGAAATCATGACATTTTTTAACAAGATGTACAATTATACAGTTCAATGTCTTCATTTGCTTGAATAGCTTGTGATGTGAGGACTGGTGCATGTGGCTGTTTAAATTGCTCATTTAGGGTACAAAAACTTATCTCAGTAAACTGAATTAACTTCAATGACATATTATGCACTTGCAAGTCATCATCAGTCAACAATTATATCATGTTGCTATCATGTTGCTATGAAGAATTTATTGAAATATTTTCAATATTTGTCCATATCCTTTTCATCATAGAATGTGTCTTGCTGGTTTTCTCTCGACCTCCTACTCTTTCCGTGTATAGTCAATGTCGAATTTCTTAAAATCTGATGAGTCTGTGAAATGTAAATGCTGAATTATGGAATCCCAATTTTTTGTTCATCTCTGGTGTGTTTCAGTTGCATATGAGGAAATTGTCTGAGATTGATTGCCAATTTGATGCAGTTTTCCTTGCGGGAGCACTGCAGTTCTCTAATCTGTCAAAATCATGTTTTTGCTTTCAATAACTTTTTGTATCCTAAGTTCAGTTTGTTGCTAGCTGTCCTCACTTTTATGCACAAATTCTGTTGGAGGGTAGAGGTGGCGAAGGAGCACCATTGTTATGGAAATGTTGGTGTAGAAGGCTGTCCTGGTTCTGGCTGTGGAGGTGGTGTGGTGTGGAGAATGCTGAGAGAAAGTGGATAGAAATAGAGAACTTTGTTTCACCGTATGGATTAATTCGGTGGGATTCTCTGTAGCACAATCAAGTATCGCTGCCTCTCAAACACCTTTGTAATTATAGGTGCTTAAAATTTCTCTTCAAGCCTATCATCACCCTGGAAATCTCATGCTTTTGCTCCAACTCTGGCAGAAGAAAAAGATTTCTATCCTATGACTAAAAAAAATCAATATGCTTAAAACTAGGACATATCACTTGGGTATGAATTGTTCTGAATCTCAGTGGCTCAATCCGAAGACTGAAGTGGCCAATCACATTTTGGATATAAATACAGGACTTTAGGTCCAGTAGAAATTTATAATTATTTTACCATGGCTGGGGTAAAGACATAATGACTTTGATCTATTGTCAAGTATAAAGCATGTATGATATGCTGGAAAGTTTTATACTTAGGGATGGTAACGGGGTGGGTATGGGATCGATCGGCCATTCCCACCCCGTCCCGTGGGGTATTTTTGTTACCTTACTTTATCCCCATACTCGGTGAAAGTGGGACGGGACGGATCGGGGCAGGTCCCTGCCCCATTTATTGCCCATTTTTTTTTTATTTTTTGGATGTCTTTTGTTAGTAAATATTATTACTTTTTTACTAATTTGTTAAAAACAACTTATGTTCCCTTTAAAAATGATGATAACTTTATTATTTTTGTTCGATAAAAAACTTAAATTTGAAATNTACGTTTTTTGTTAGTAAATATTATTACTTTTTTACTAATTTGTTAAAAGCAACTTATATTCTTTTTAAAAATGATAGTAAATTTATTATTTTTGTTCGATAAAAAACTTAAATTTGAAATTAACTTTAAGCGGGACGTGTAGCGGCGCGGCCGCGCGGGGACTATGTTTCCCGTCCCCGCCCAGTTTACCCAGTTAGGTGGGTAATTTCCGTCCCATTTGGGGCTGGACCCTATGGGTATCGGGTTGAACAGATTTTTTTGCCATCCATATTTATACTGCGTATAATAATTGAAAAATTCTATCACAAATGCATTTTCCTGGAACAAATACAATACAATACAATCTAGTCCAGCCTGGTGGACATATCTTTGAAACATAATGGCAACCAAATTGACCTATCAAGTGTTTACATGATCTATGCCAAGTGACCACTGGGTGCTGAAGTGTGATAACTTGGGAAGAAGTTGCTTTGCCAGATACTGGGAAAGGCACCGATAGGTTGATTCACCAGGATGAATACTATCCCAGAATAAGTACTGGGCTTGGTTCTCACAAACTGGAGTTGAGGGAGTACAGAGAGGACCAACTTCCAGTAGTCCAGTTCCACAGCAACCTTTCCCGACTTCCACAAAATCTGAACCAGACAATGAACATTTTAGCATTTCAACATTTAAAGTGTTTAAACATTATCAACAAGTTGACATGGAAGCTTTAGCCAAGAAAGTTTTATCCCGAAAAAGGCCCTTGTGCTAAAGTCGCTTTAAGAATGAGCCTATCTCTTCCAGGCCATCTGTAGGCGCCTCATGTTAAATCAAGAGGAGTGGAGCTCCCCTCAAAGCATATTGATACTTTGAGAATAATCTGCCGAGACAGCTTTTTGAAAAGCATTTGGTTTGAAAGGAAGGAAAAATCTATAATGCGATGGATGAACAGAGATTAGCAGATCTTGAAGGTTTACCATGTTTTTTCGGGTTATTGATCACATCCATGAGTATAGTGCATATGTCTGCATAGAGGATTTTGCTCCCTGGAAGTTCTTGCTGTACTTGTGGAAGCAGTTTTTCTAGCCTGTTATTGTAAGACATGGCATCTGAATTCTCCTTGTCTATGCAACTTCTCAGAATTGGAGACTTGACTGTGATTTGGAATGGCAGACAACATATTAGAGGAAGCCCCTGTACAATTATCCTACGGCATCCAAGATCATACAGTTCCTGCAAGTTCAAATTAAGGTGAAAGACGGTACAGAATTAAATGCTGGAATTTGGTTTAAAGAGATAAAAATTGGTTAAGTATGAAACCATGAAAAATGTGAAAAGTGACTTTTGTGTCAACTTCGGCCAAATATTCGGACTCAATCCAATAATCAAATTATGAAAATAAATAGACCAACTTGATCTATTCGTCCAGTAGATGACTGTGGTATATTTGGAACCTAAAAATCAATTCCGAATGAATGAGAAATTGTGATCCAAAGTTGGAGGAAAAAATCGAATTTTCAGCGAGCGACAACCCAACGCCAGGCGAGCGACAGTCTCTCAGCTTTTGGCGCTCGAGTGGCGCACGGGCGACAAGCGATCGACAGCAAAAGTTGCGACCCTTGGTAAAGGTTGCTGAGTTTTAGGGCGTGAATCTCCATTCACTATCCCGCCTCTTCTATAAATAAGATTATTTAGACGTCCTTTACTTCATCCCAATCATAGAATAACATAAAAATTCATATTTCCTTAGTCGAAATTTTATATAAAATTACATTTTTCATTTCATTCGAAAGGAGTACAAAAGTCATCTGTTTGATTCCCTGTTCTTGTGTTTTGGAGTGCTACAAAGACAAGAGGTATTCATTGTATCTTGGGAGTTAATTGCCACCATCCGCAGGCACCGTTACGGGGCAAAATCGTCTTAAGGACAAATGTTCAACTCTTTCCTCGACTTTGCATCCATTTTCTGGGTGTTACTTTGTCCATTTTCGTTGGCGTTTCAACTTCCATTTCTTTGGTGTTTATCACTCAATTCCTTGTCATTACTCTGTTCAATTTTTGGTAAGGTCGGTAAGTTCAATTTGTTAAAGAAATCACTCAAATCCATTTTACAACAAACGTTAAACAAAGTGCCTTGTAAGCTGATAGGATTTAACAAAGTGCCAAGTTCAAATTAAGCTGACATGCAACACTACAGAAAGAAGCAGAATCACATGAACCAAGAAAGCAGTATGGCACCACAAGACAGGGCAAAGTAGTTTGAGACAAAATACTATTGTCATATTAATCCCAGACTTAGGACAATATAGTACAAAATTTGTGCCTTTGTGTGTATTAGAGAGAGAGAGAGAGAGAGAGAGAGAGATATAGTAGACCTTAACAAAGTTTTGCAGCTTATTTAGCACGAAACATTGGTACTGTGTGATGTTGAATTCAAGCCTTCTTGTGGGTATGTCGTAGTAGTTAAAAACGAAATCATTTTGTCCAGCAATAACAATAACCAAAGCATTAGCTGCTATTCTTCGAGCCTCCTTTTCACCAACAATTCTCTTAAGCCTCTGCATATAATCCTTAAATAATTCCAGCTGTTTCGACATCGGGATTACCTGAGAAATAGCAGTTGTAAGCTCGTCATATCCCGACCCCGCTGAAGCAAAGCACACTCCAGTAAGTAGTTCAGCATCTGATATGTTAGGCTGCAGGAATGGTGGGACAGTGTCCTTGATGCCTAACATGGATGCCAAGATATCATGTACGAGTTTTCCATTTGAAAACCGTCCTGTAGGAACGTGGCTTGGAAAATCGATGCCATACGGTAGATGGTTGCCTTTGAGTGGTGTTAGTATGTAGTTATTATTACCTGTATCAACGTTCAAATCACCAAATATAAGAATGGCTGGGAATTTTGGTATTCTTTCGCCATTGCCTGTGTTGGTGATGATGCAGCCAAATTGCACTGCCAACATTAAGAAGAGGGCGGTAGAAGCCATTGATGTATAAACAAGCCTTTTTGCTTAGAAATTATGGTATCATATGGCAAAAAGCTGAACACATATATATTAGTTACTTATTTTCAAAAGTAAAACTATTAGTTACTTTTCGAAGTAACTTTGATTTTACTATCACTAGGTTAGGTAAATTATTAATTTCATATATTGACCAGTAAGAAAAAGATAGAACTTTTCATTTACTACATTAACCAATAAAAAATTAATTATTTGAAAGTTACTTATTTACTTATAAATAAACTTTTAAGATTTGCCAAACATGAGTAGGAGAAAAGAAGGAAATGCTGATATATGGCGTGAAGTTATGGTGTGTTAATTTGTAAAGGAGAAAATATTTTGGCTGCTGTATGTGTTTGTAATGTCTTTTGTTGTACTTCTGATATTACGAGGAACTTGAAATGTGTTTGCATAGAATGTTTTGACAAGATTTTGTTGGTGAGTAATCTTATCTAAGATTAAAAGAGCCTTAGCTTCACTTAAATTCTAGGATATTTACACAACCAATTACCAAATTATAAGTCACATATTTGTCTTCTTAAGTATTCTGCAAGAAGAGTGTAGAGATATTACTGATATAAATTATGTAAATTGTTTATTAGATAAGAACATTCTTGGGTATTATATTTTATCTAATAAGGAGTATCTAATGGAGTTAAAACACTTCTCATTATCATCGAAATTCCTTTTGAAAATTCGATGTACAATAGTCTATAAGAGATTACACGTTGTGGATATATAAGATTCGTTTGGTATGACTTTTGTTTTAACTTTCTGTAGAAAGGTTTTTGGAGGAAACTATCTTAATTTTTGTTTGAAAACTAATTTTTAAAAGAATTTCTTATTTCGAATGTGCTTTTAGAGAAAGTCGTGTACTTATTTTTACTCATATGCTTGTATTTCAAGTTCTCAGCGACTGTTTTCTATATTTTTTTTTGAAAAATCACCCTTTTTTCTTTCTATCCTCGCCTATTTCTACTATTTTTCTTGTTTTATTGTAGTTCTCTCCTCTATACACACATGATAATTGAGTTTGAGGTTTAATTTTTGTTAAAATCTAGATAAGAAGGCTGCAAGGTAAAATATTCACATTTATCATTCCGTTTAATTAATTAATTTTAAAAAATATTTTTATTTTTATATGGTTTAAATTTGGTTATTTAAAATTTAAAAAAAAAAAAAAATCTGTGTGGAGACCATGTTCTTTATCCTCGCTCCGTTTATCGATTGGGACAGGGAATATTATTTTTAACACATCCTATTCATACGTATGTTTGGATCTCTTCAATAGACACATCGTTTATAATACTTGTCTTCTTAAAATGTTTCATTTAATAACATTTCCTGTTTTCGTTGGTAATTGAGGTTCCAAAATGTTGATATATGTTTTGTTCATGTTTATAAATTATTATTTGTACACACTCAAACCATTTTTATCCACATTTTTTATAAGGTTTTTAATATAGATGGTTTTAATGCTTTCTATCATTATACTAATGATATGTAAAGGGTAATATTGAAAAAATTCAAGTATTGACTTCGATTAAATTGTTCATAATATGATTCTCAATTCATGTGATACTTAAACCCCGTTTGAGATTGATTTTCTATTTCAATTTTTTACCGTCAAACAAATCTATATTATTTTAGTGTGATTAAAAAATAAGGAAAAAATTTGAAATTGCATGTAATATTATTTTATTAAAAAATGTGTGGTTGAAAGTAAGACAGAGAAAAACGTATTTTGAAAATAATGGGGGCTTAATGTATATTAATTTTGTATTTTAAATTATTATAGTGATGCATTGTCTTATAAAATATTGATAGTATTACATAAATTTAAAGTAATATTATAGATAATAATAATAATAATACAAAAGAACAGGTTTTCAAATATTCGCTCGATTCTTCCCGCAACTAATTCTTTATGTTATACATTATGTTATATTGAAATGTATATTTGGTTTTGATTTAAATTTTTATATTTGTACTTTTAACGATGACGAATGACTTATGGGTTATACTTGTAATATTATCAATATTTGCTTGAATTGCTTGGGATGTGAGGACTGGTGCATGTGTCTGTTTAATTCATTCGGGGTACAAAAACTTATTTCAATAACTGAATTAACTTCAATGACGTAGTATGCACTTTCCTGTCATCATTAGTCAACAATTATATCATGTTGCTACAAATTAGAGTTCATTGAAATATTAACTATAGTGGTCCATAGTCTTTTCATCATATAACGTGTCTTGCTGGTTTTCTCTCGACTTCCTGCTCTTTCTTTTTCTGTAGTTCAATGTCGAATTTCTTGAAATCTGATGAGTATCTGAAATGTGAATGCTGAATTCTGGAATCCCAAGTTTTTGTTCATCGCTGGTGAGTTTCAGCTGCATCCAAGGAAATTGTCCGAGATTGATTGCCATCTTGACACAGTTTTCCTAGCGGGAGCACTGCAGTTCTCTAATCTTTCAGAATCATGTTTTTGCTGTCAATAGTTTTGTTTAAACTAATTGCATTTTAAATCAACTTTCTGGATCCTAAGTTCAGTTTGATCCTAGCTATCCGGACCTCATTGTTATGAACAAAATGCTGTTGGAGGGTACAGAGGTGGCGAAGGAGCACCATGGTTATGGAAATGTTGGGGGTAATTAAGGCTGTCCTGGTTCTGGCTATGGAGGTTGTGACATGGTGTGGAGAGTGTTGAGAAAAAGTGGAAATAAATGGAGAACTTTGTGCACCATGGATTAATCCGGTAGGATTCTCCATAGCAGAATCAAGTATAGCTGCCTCTCAAACACCTTTGTAATTATAGGTGCTTAAAATGTCTCTCTGCTAACTTATCATCAACCTGGAAATCTCATGCTTTTGCTCCAACTCTGGCAGAAGAAAAAGATTTCTATCCTAAGACTAGAAAAAAAATCAATATGCTTAAAACTAGGACATATGACTTTGTTATGTATTGTTCCGAATCTCAGCGGCTCTATCAGAATATAAAATTGGCCAATCACATTTTGGATATGAATACAGGACTTGAGGTCCAGTAGAAATTTATAATAATTTTCCCATGGCTGGGGTAAAGACATAATGACTTGCTGTATTGTCAAGTGTAAAGCATGTATGATATGCTGGAAAGTATAGTACTTCATATAACAATCACCAAATTCTATTTCAAATGTGGTCTTCCCTAAATCAATGAAGTACAATCCAATCTAATCCAGCCTAGCAGACATACCGGTGAACATAATGGCAACCAAATTGACCGTTCAAGTGTTTATATGATCTATGCAAAGAGATCACCGGCTGCTAAGTGTGATAACTTGGGAAGAAGTTGCTTCACCAGATACTGAGAAAGCCACCGATAGGTTGATTCACCAGGATGAATGCTATCCCAGAATAAGTACTGGTCGTGGTTCTCACAAACTGGAGTTGAGTGAGTACAGAGAGGACCAGCTTCCAGCAGTCCAGTTCCACAGCATCCTTTTCTGACTTCCACAAAATCTGTACCACACAATGAACATTTTAGCATTTTAACATTTGAAGCGTTTAAACATTATCAACAACTTGACATGAAAGCTTTAGCAAAGAAATTAAGTGTTATCCCAAGAAAAGGGCCTTGTAGTAAAGTCACATGAAGAATGAGCCTATCTCTTCCAGGCCACCTGCAGGTGTCTCATGTCAAATCAAGAGGAGCGGAGCTCCCCTCGTCGAAGGATAGTGATACTTTGAGACTAATCTGCCGAGGCAACTTTTTAAAAAGCATTCGAATTGAAAGGAAGGAAAAATCAGTAAGCTGCATCTTGAATGAACAGAGATTAGCAGATCTTGAAGGTTTACCGTATTTTTTAGGGTTATTAATCATATCCGTAAGAATAGTGTATATGTCTGCATAGAGGATTTTGCTCCCTGGAAGTTCTTGCTGTATTTGTGGAAGCAGCTTTTCTAGCCTGCTATTGTAAGACAGGGCATCTGAATTCTCCTTGTGTATGCAACTTCCTAGAATTTGAGACTTGGCTGTGATTTGGATTGGCAGGCAACCTACTGGAGGAAGCCCTGATACAATTATCCTACGGCACCCAAGATCATACAGTTCCTGCAAGTTCAAATTAAGGTAGAATTTAACAAAGTGCCCTGATGCAAGGGATTTTGTTATTAAAACTTTTTCTGGTTTAGAAAGGATCATACAAGAGCAATAGCCCCGGAAACAACTAGACATTTGAAAAACTTTGAAAACGATAATTTGTAGGTTCAACTATTCTTGGTACTCGTCAATTAGTTAACTGTACACATTATGTTAGTTAACGGCCCTATATTTAGTATAATACAAAATTTAGACTTTTAAAAAAAAAAAAAAATAAGTCTTGCAGAAGAAAGGGCCTGCTGTAAAGATAAGTGGAGAGGCGGTCTTATAAAATAATACCTAGCTGTCAAGTGAAGGCTTTGATGGCTCAAGGTTCATATCAGGTAAAGGATAGTGAAAGGAAGAGGAGCAGCCTTCGGCCAGACAGTGAGCTGAGGATCTGGTGTTGTTGAGACTAAGGGCAAGTTTAGCAAAGTTTATAATTGTTTATAAGTTGATCAAACTCTATTTTTATCTACAGGTTCCTTAGAACCACATCTTTTACCTACTTTTAACTATATATTCACCGATCACATGCACGATGAAACCTCGAGTATGGCACCACAAGACAAGGCAGCAGTAGTTTGAGACAAAATACTATTGTCGGAACATATTTATCCCCGACTTTGGAGTTTGGACAACATAGTCTAACATGTGGGTGTCTGTGTGCGTGAGAAGAGAGAGAGAGAGAGAGAGAGATTGGACCTTAACAAAGTTTTGCAGCTTATTTAGCAGGAAGCTTTGGTACTGTGTGATGTCGAATTCAAGCCTTCTTGTGGGTATGTCGTAGTAGTTAAAAATGAAGTCATTTGGTCCGGCACTAACAATAACCAAAGCATTAGCAGCTATTCTTCGGGCCTCCTTTTCACCAACAAATCTCTCAAGCCTTTGCATATAGTCCTTAAATAATTCCAGCTGCTTCGACATCGGGATTACATGAGAAATAGCTGTAGTAAGCTCGTCATATCCCGACCCTGCTGAAGCAAAGCTGACTCCAGTAAGTAGTTCAGCATCTGATATGTTTGGCTGCAGAAATGGCAAAACAGTTTCCTTGATGCCTAACATGGATGCCAAGATATCAGGTACGAGTTTTCCATTTGAAAACCGCCCAGTAGGAACGTGGCCTGGAAAATCGATGCCATAAGGTAGATGTTGGCCTTTGAATGGTGTTAGTATGTAGTTATTATTCCCGGTATCAACGGTTGAATCACCAAATATAAGAATGGCTGGGAATTTTGGCATGATTTCACTATTGCCTGTGTTGGTGGTGATGCAGCCAAATTGCACTGCCAACATAAAGAAGAGGGCAGTGGAAGCCATCGATGTATAAACAAGCCTTTTTGCTTAGAAATTATAGTATTACATAGCAAAAATCTGAACACATATATGTACATATATTTCACTTTTTTTTAAAGTAAAACTATTATTTAATTTGAAAGAAACTTTGACTTTACTATAAAAAATAGGTAACTTTTTTGTCTCCTAATTATCTATTTCATATATTGACCAATATGAAAGAATAATGCTAACACACACCGGTCTAAGTATCAACATATTATAAGTCCGATTAAATGTGTTATAATTTCTTGTATTTAATTGAACCTGTAATTTATACTACCAGTGCTGCCACCTAAACCGGTATTAAACACCAGTGGTGCTAACCCATTATGGAAAGGTAAAATTATCATTTCCTACATGGACTAATAAAGAATTATTTATTTTGAAAGTTACTTGTTTACTTAAGGTGAGTAGGAGAAAAGAAAGAATGATGAATATAAAGCGTGTTAATGTGTAAAGGAGAAAACGTTGGTATGTTTGTAATGTCTTTTATTGTACTTCTGAAATTACTAGGAACTTGAAATGTGTCTGCACGGAATGTTATGACAATATTTTGTTGGTGAGTAATGCCTTATCTTGATGGAAATAGCCTTTTGTTCCCTTAAATTCTAAGATGACTATACAACCACTTACGAAATTACAAGTCACTTGTGACTAAGTATTCTGCAAGATGAGTGTAGAGATATTATTTTTCTGTTTGGAGTTTCTTTGAAATCTTGTTTTCATACTTCTAAAATTGGTTTGAAACTGGATCTTGGACCTACATTTTCGGCAAAAAAACAAGTGCTCCTCAAAGGGTTTCACAATAACACACAGTATTAGATATTAATTTTCAGTCTTTTGAAAAATTAATTATGAGAGAGAAAAAATTCATATCAATGTGAAGCGATCACTCAATTGATTGCAGTATAGATTATTACTCATATGGAAAGATATATAACCACAGAATGCACATAACTAAGTAATTAAGTTCGTTAGTCAATTGAGTTCTAACCAATGTACAAATCATCTGCCTTAATACGAACTTTTCTTGAGCTTCTTCAAAAAATTCATTAACAGAAATCCGAACTTACCTTTATTAATAAAGTCAAAAATACAATAAAAATCTCAAAAGATATTTTGCCTTTGCAGGGGGTGGGAATGAGATTGGGGGGATGATATTTTTGGATTAGATCGACTCAAGCTTAGTCACTTGGCATGATTTTCTTGGATCTTTTATCTTAACAGGAAATTTGGCTTAACAGGTGCAGGTGCTGGATTCGAACTGCATCAATAGTGAGGTGATCATACTAGGAAAGGATAATGCTGCGTGACCCTGTTCATATAGGGCGATTCACCACGAAATCTGTCTCTTTTTAAAATCCATCCATTCGATTATGTAGTTGAATGTGCATTTTGATTTTTGTTGTGTTTTTGTGTCCCGACATCTTACAAGTGAAACTTTTGGTGTAGTATCTAACGGAGCTAAAACCATTTCCATTACCACCAAAATTCCTTTTGAAAGTAGAACGCATAATAGTCCATGAGAAATTACACTTTTGAATATGTATTCCGAGATGAATTATTTTGTTGATCATCATTGCAAAACGGAGAAACAATAAATTGGTTTGCGAATGAATTCAAAAGCACAATATATTGAGAAATTTGGTAATATTGACAATTTAAAACAATGCCATACTTGTTTTTTATTTAATAATATATTTGTTTTGCGTGTTCAAATCCTTTATATATCACTGGTTATTACGTTTTGCATTTTGATTTTTACAGTATTAGATATTAATTTTCAGTCTTTTGAAAAATTAACTATGAGAGAGAAAAAAATTCATATCGTAAAATTATGAACCTTAAATATTATTTTATTTCTAGAAGTACCTAATCATTTTCTTGGCTCTTATTTGAATCTTCATATCAATTTGAAGCCATCACTCATATTTTATTTCTAGAAGTACCCTTCTCTATATATTGTATGTTTATATAAGCACGTACTTGGGTGTATACATTGAGGGAGCGCATTTGCGAAGTAAATTATAATAATAGAGTTTGAGATTTAATTCTTGTTAAAATCTAGATAAGACTTGGGGATGGCAAGACAGGGTGGGTATTAAAATATTTACATTTATCATCTCGTTTAATTTATTAGTTATTTTTCGTGTGTACTACGTGCAAGCAACGTGTAATGCATGTTTGCCTAGTTTATACTCCATCCGTCCCATATATA
>CAIGRT010124488.1:0-13606 GCA_903798405.1 Fraxinus platypoda | reverse complement strand
TTCCTCCTGAATCACTCCAAAACTCCCATCTTCACGTACCATAGGAAAAGGAATAAGATGAAGCCCTGTTTGGTACAAGATTCTTTAAAACTCATCGTTTTCCAAACTCATTTTCAATCACATATTCTCCTAAGAAAATAATTTTGCACGTGGATGAATAAATTTTTTCAAATCACCACACATTCTTAAAAAAAATAAAAAATAAATAAAAAGACTTTTCACGAAATCTATTGTCAAAAAATCTCTATGGGGCTTAATAATGAATATGATAATTCATAGATGCCCAAATAAAGTGTCAAACTTCTTTAACTTCCAACTCACTAGGAAGATTCTTTAAACGCTAGCAATGTTGTGCATCAAATAGCAAGTGATTAAAATTGTTTTTCAAGGAGGAATTTATAGATATAAATTATCAGAATAAAAATTATAATAATATAAAGGCTTGAAAAATTGAAGGAAAATTGACAGATGAGTGCAAGAATACCAAAACAAGTTTTGGAGAAGAAAGAGGAGAACCGAGTTCTCTACCCGGCAATTCCACCTATCCAGCTGGATTCTTGGCATGTGAGCATTGTCACCACGATCGCACCTTCGAGGAGACCCTTTGGTGGTGCATGTGGCATGTGGTGATTCGCTGGTGGCGTGCATGGGCTCATGAAGGGTCGTGGACTCTTCCTTGACTGCTGTTCTTCATTCTGCATATGATGGAGTCTTTTTTAACACCGATAGGTTGGAAAACGTAAGCCCTACAGTTGAAAAATTAATTTCGCATCTCTCCAATAATAACTAAAATGCAGATTAGTTCGCTCGGTATGAAATTTCTTACCCTAAAAAACTTTTATTGCTTTTCTGATGATAACTACCTTGTCGATTGCGAACTGTTTTTCCTGAATTTTATTTGATGATAGCTATCTTGTTGATAGCAAACTGTTTTTGTCGAGTTTTGTTTGATGATAGCTATCTTGCCTATAGCAAGCTCCCTAAACTTTTATTGCTTATATGATGATAGCTATCTTGTCTATAGCGAACTGTTTTTGCTGAGTTTTATTTAATGATAGCTATCTTGTTGATAGCAAACTGTTTTTGTTGCATTTATGACCTATTGATAGCTATCTTGTAGATAGCAAACCGTTTTATTGATTTTTTTTTAAAGATAGCTATCTTGCCGATAGCAAACTGTTTTTGCTTACATTTTGTGTTGATTGGTGGTCTGCTAATAATCTTCGCTGACCATGATTTTTATTTTATTTTATTTTTTGGAAATTTGTTAGTTAATAATTTCATACAATGCACCATTTTTAGAATTTCTCTCTTATTATGGAGATTAGCATCTAAACTGTTGATCCAATCTAAATACTCTTCTGCTTCTCTACATGGAATGGAAATTCACCCACTTCGGAAGATGTCTTGGAAATCACAAGGGATCGATTTCTGGATAAATCGTTCAGTGTTTTCTATTCCATCAAACTGGAGAAACATGCTGCAAGGCTGTGTTCTTTTGTTCGCATAATGAGCTGTAGTTCTTCATTTCATTTAGCAAGAAAAGGGTTGTGATGTTTATTTTGAAGACTCAAATATGCTGATTTATGTGAGTAAGATTAGTGAATGACATTTCGAATTTGTAAATTCTGAATAAAGTTTTTCTTTTGAATTTGTGATTCATAAGAATAGAACTTTAATTATTATCAAAGATGGAAGTCTCATATTCGAGTCGATACTAGAGCATTCCCGTATGATATAGCTTAGCAGGGATATGGTTGCTCAGGTCAAGAATGTACCAATAGGATCACTCCCACGGGCATGGACCAATGGTAAAGCAGGAGAGTTCTCTACGAAACATCGGAGGTTCGAATCCCCGTGACAGCTGGAAAGCAACATTTATGTTGAAAGACAAATTTTCCATGGAAGCAACGTTATGTTGCGTTTTGTCGCTCCTCTGGAGGTCCTGTCGTAAAGGGAGGTCCACAAGGAGGAGAATCGCATTCCAAATGTCTAGTCCAAGTTTGTATAAGTTGTGACAGCATCCGGATTTACCCGGGTGGCGAACCAAGGGGGAAGACCACCATTTCTTAGGATTAGTCGGGTGAAGCTCAGACACCTGAGTCATCAAAAAAAAAAAAAGGACTTCACTTATTTTTATCTATTTTTCTGGTTCATAGAGATGGGGATAGGTTGGGATAATTACCACAAAGAATTGATGAAGTATTGGAAAATGTCGTCATTATTGTATGTTAGTACTTGCACCATAATTTGGATTAATCTGTTATATGAAACAGTCGTATACATACTGCATTTGTCACTTTAACGGCAAATTTTTTATTTGCAAACAGAACTTTCATATTAAACTTTTGACCTTAGGATATAGTCTTCAGTGTGCATTAACATTGCTAACTATGATTCATCAATCAATGAATCACTTTTGCTGTTATACTTGCGCTTATTAAATTGGAGGTGAAGTGAATAGTAATATTCCTGTGTGTGTGTTTTAGGTAGTTTTGAATTCTTCGTAATGATTGCACTTTCTTATAGTGTGAGGAATTATGGCTTGGAAAAGCACATATACCACGGATAGCAAAAGTTCCAGGACTATCAAAATTGGCTTCTTACTCTCTGTCTGTTATGGATGTCAAACATGTGAGTAACTAGTAATATTCTCTCTGTTACGAACTCAAACATTTAGGGTATGTTGGTATGCAGTACTAGATAGTACAATGAACAACATTTTTCACTGTCGAATTACTATCCAGTATACCTTAGCAAACATGCTATCAAAATTATGAATGCGTACACCATGTTTAAGTGACTTTGATTGATGATCGTTTTCTGATCTCTGCCTAATGCATCTCAAACTCCCAATCTTTCTGATTTCAGGCAAGGATAACGTGGAATGATCTCTGTGATCATGTGTGGGAATTTCATTTCACTCAGGTATATACTTCATTCTTATTGGCGAGCCAATCCTTGCACATTTCTGATGAAGCTCTAGAAATTTTACTTCGAAGTTTTTAGGTTCAGCTTAACATGCTCATAGTCATTTACGGTTGCTCTAAAAGGCGTGTTAGGTATAGGCACTTTCCTCAGTTGCTGTCTTTAGCAAACCATCAATTCCCCTGTTTGTCCCAGAGAGACCTAAATCTTTTCATTCGATTGCTTAGTCACATATTATCCGTATGTCATAGAAGTATTAATTTTCGTTTCTTATTTACCTTCCTTTAGCTGCTTTAGTTCTTTCGTATTTTATGTTCTATTTCAATTTTGCTTCCGCCATGTCGTGTGTGAACCAGTTTGTTTTCATGTTTTAACNATTTAATTTATGAAGAACCGCTCGGTTCAGTTCGGTTCGGTCTGGTCCGGTTCGGTTCGGTTCGGTTCGGGACTTTTGGACACCCCTAGTTTTAACCTACACAAACTGTTAAATTTTCTCAAATGTCAGTAGTGTTGAAGATTGAATCTCATACGGGTGACAACTCTTTCATTAGCCCAGTCTTTCATTTCTGCATTCCCAACTTCTTTGTTTTCTGCAAATGCAGCTGAAGTTCATTGTTTCTTTGATTGGGCACCCAAGATTATTTGGATAATTAAATTTGAACTATCTCTAGAAATACTTAAATTAGTTTTCCATTTTTAGTTACCTTTACGGGGAACTCCCCTAAGAAAGTATTTACTTGATGTTCATTCTTTTATGCAGCTCGGAGCTGCTATAGTTCTTCTATATTTATATTTCAGTTGACTCTAAAGACGATATGGCTTTGCTATTTGTTTTCATAAAATATAAGTTGTAAAGATCCCGAGTTGTTAGATTATCTGTCATATACTTTTTAGTCTTTATTTTTCTTCTCTTTGTGTACTTATCTTTTAGGTTCCCCCTTACCCCGGCTTCGCAGTTTGTAGATACAGCTGGTAAAACTTTACTGTTCCAGTGATTAAACACCAAATTATTCATACATTCCAAATTACGAAGAAAAATTTCCTTTAGTATTTTCACTTCTTATTTACCTTTTTAATCCTTTTATGATGGGCTATGTAGTTAGTTACTCAAGAAGGTATATTACTTCATGGACTTTTTTTATGCTGCTTGTATGAACTTTTTTCGAACCTAGATTATACTTCAATTTGCCAGGATGAATGACTGACTCAGATTTTATCAAGGATAAGACTTGTTATCATTCTAAATTATAATCATTGTCCTCAACACAATGTATACAAAATCAAAGCATGGGCCCCAAAAAGGATTAATTTGATAATCTTACCCTGATATTCTGATGATCTCCTCTTTCTGTAGGCTGCTCCTGAATATTGGCGAAATCTTGATCCTTACTGGACAGGCACAGGAAGTCCATTGCGCCGGTATTTCCATCCAGACGGAAGCATATCTGCAGATCCTGGTGATCCAGTATGGGGTGGCCACGAGTCATGTTACACTACAGTTACCGGTTTGCTGGGAGACGGGAAAATACGAGAACATTATGTGAGAATCAACCGTTGGCCTCAATTTTATGTTTCGAGGAAGCCTGACTGGGGTTGGGAGTTAGCAAACCCTATCTGCTGCTACACTAGTGTCCCTGATGCTGAAAAGGAAGATGGTACAGGTCCTCTGTTTCCAGTTTAATGATCTAGTTTTGCGGGTGTTTTGTGTTTGGCAACGAACTTTTGTTTTATGTATGTATACACGCATAAATCGGTAAACACATCGTGTTTGTTTCAATGAAATTTTTTCATACAAATCTAAATTGCATGGGCATGGCTGTGTAGAAAAAAAAAAACGAATGATTTGTTTAGATATGTTAAAAAAAAAACGATTGATTTGTTTAAAAAGAGATCAAACAAAGTCGCAAAAAATGATGTCCCAAAGTAGATTTTTTTTCCTTTATGCGGGTACTTTTGACACTACATGGTTTCAAGATAAAATTCTTATAGTCCAACGATCAACGAGAAATAAAAAACTAGCCTTATCGATTTCTCAAAAATAATATGAATATAGTATAAAATATATAGAGGATATTTTTTTTCTAGTTATGGTTTTTTTTCAGTGGTTAACAATGAAATATTCCTGTAAAAATTGACCCCCACAATTTTAAAAATTAATCCATTAAAATATAAGTTACATCTAAAATTATGGTGTTTTAATTATGTATTAAAACTGCAAATTAAAAAAAAAAAGTTACTGTTGGGCAGGAATTAAAATCAAGATTTACAATTTAAGTTAAAGTTAACAATTAATTTCAATCATATATTTCATTAATTTCACAATTTTTCAATTATATATTTCATCAATTTTTATTAAAATCTATTAAAAAATTAATTACTTTTAATCCTTTGACAAATAAGGGTACACAAATCGAAAATCATTATGAACAAGCAATCATGAGGAATACTTACCTTGTGCTTTTGGTCATTATTGTTGCTCCTCAAACGGCCACAGTTAGTTCCAGCATATCAAATTCTATGCTAATCAAGAGAAAAATTAGAAGTGGTGGAAATGACAGGAGTGAGGTAATCTCAACTGAGCTGGCAGCTACAGTGTGAGGGTTCGATTCCTGCCTTTTATCAGGTATGAAATTGGACTTTTTATGAGCACTAGTATGGTAGCTCTTGTACCCTAACCTACTGAGGCACATCCCACGATTTACCTCCTCCACAATGCTCTAGGAGCGGGGCGGTGGGGGACCTTCAATGTTGGGGTTCAACCTTTTTTTGAGAAAACTAGAAGACAACATACTATGTCCTTGTTTGAATCCAAGTATGTAGGAAGTTTCATTTCAGATTGTCTTAAGTATGAAATTTTTACAGCAAGTATGAGGGTTCTCCTAATGGAAAAAGGTTGAGGGCGATCATTAAAAAATTAGACCTTGGAGTTTCATTTCAGAGATGGAAGATAGTTTTATTATTATTATTATTATTTTTTTTTTGGAAAAATAAAGTTTTAAATAGTGATTTTTTAGAAAATGAAGATACGATAAAATTTTGGATTTACGTGCAACATATTTTATTACGTAAACGTTTAATTAAAAATGAGTATGAGAATTAAAGAGTTTTATTTTAAAAGTGAGACCAAAATGGGCTAAGGATGTGTTTGATTATAAGTATGGAATTTGCGTGGAAAGCAAATAAGTTCGAGGTATTTTCAACCTAGAAAATATTGTACTTTTTCATAAAATTGAGTTTTCAAGAAGTGTAAATTACTTGAAAAATAAAAATATACTTCTCATGAAAAAATATTTTCCTTGTTTTTGAAAAAGAATGATCTTTCATAAAAAATAATATCAATCAAACATTCCAAATTGAAATTGGATGAAAAATGACATTTTCTCGAACACACCCCAACAGTTTCCTACCTTTCAATTCGTTTCAATTGACCAAAAAAAAAAAAAAACTGATCTCTTTTGATCAATAAATGAAGGGAAAAATAGTATCCTCCAGTTTTCCAACCTTCTTAAAAAAGATTTTGTTCATCAAAATTTATATAATGAATTACATAATATCACATGTTATTCTATTATTTATCAATTTAAAATACATTCAATTTTTTCAGACAATCTTTTCCCTTCACGTCGTTTTAAGTGACCCTTATGTAGCATAATCCTTTAAAAAAACGCCACCCCACCCAACCCAACCCAACCCACCTAACTCACCTCTGAAAATCGCCGCCACCTGCCACCTGTAAATTACTCGTTAGCACTGCACAAGAAACCACCCAAACTCCTTTAGTTTATCTATAAAACTCACCGGGTCGTGTCCGAAGTTCTCTTCAATATTTTGACTCAGATCTTTGAGTGAAGGTCCAAACTCACACTCGCAACCTTTGATACTTCTCGTTTTTCTTCTACTCGCATAAAGCACTTGGAGAATTGCAACGTTGAGGTTCAATGCCGGAGATGTCCGGCTTCTCGAATGAAGCTCCGGAACAGGATTAAGTTGAATCACCGGTCTCCAATCTTAATAATTATTGGAATGAATAAGCAAAATTGAAATTAATAATTATTGGAAGAAATAAGTTTTCATATAATATTAAAGAGGGAACAAAAGGGTGAGCTGGTAAAGATAGAGATTGATAGAAAATGAAAGGGACTCTTTGTTTTATCTTAGTATCGTGATACTGGACGGGTTTGGGTGGAAAAATGTAAAAAATGATGTATACATATCATGATTGTCGTGTTTTTCTAACGTTCAAAAGGTACAACTGATTTATCCTGATTTTTTATTTCATTTTTCCTTCTTTTCCTTCAATAAAATAATATTACATGTAATTTTAGAACTTTTTTTTACGACACATTTTCTAATAAAATACTATTTCAAAATGTATTATTGGAAAAAATAAAAAAAAATGAGACTCAAACAGGCTCTTGTTCTGAAAATCATATTGAACTTTTTTCTCGTAAGTTACTTATTTAAAAAGAATTGACTATTAAGTCAAGATAAGGGTGAGGTACAAAGAAAACAAACCTAGAGCAATATGTGAAACTTATATTTTTTACAAATGTTATTTATAGTCATCGATTGCAATAGTCATTCTATGTGATGTTTGTTATTTGATCAATAGAATTACATGTAGTTAATACTTCAAATAATAAGATGTAACAAAGGATGATACGGCAATCACGTACTATAAATAGCTTACATACTCAATTTTTGAGGATTCAAAATAAGGATGAGGCAGAAAGAAAAACGGACTTTCTGCAATAAGTGGAACTTATATTTTTTCTTACATATTAAAATTTCCATGGGAGGAAAGTTGACGTTGAAGACAATAGATATGGAGATATTGTTGTAATAAAGTTAATTGCGTACCTCCAACCCTATAATAAAAAATTTCAAAGCACCAATAAGTCTTTTGTTCAATGCCCAATTGACCCTTTTATTTGATGGAATAATAAACACATATGGCTTTCTTTTTTAGACAAAAATTTCTGTAAGAAGTTTGTACAAATTTCACTAAGGGGCTTTTGGCAGACCATATACAACTTTCATCTATTGTAGAAGTGAGTGGTTGATAAAGCACGCAGGTCGGGGAGGCAGCCGCAACCAAATCTTAAATATATGGGTTAATGGCTGCATGGATTACACAAGGAATAAAGCCTCCAACGTTACACAATTAAAGTGCTGAGTCAACTAGCTGTTGGAGTAGTTTAGGAGATTGTTTCCATTTCTATTTTTATTTCTTTCTATTGCATTTTCCTTTGGCTGAAATTCAGCAAAAGTTGTTAAAGCTTGGCTTATTTAAAGCCTTGATCGTGAATAAAGAAAACATCCAGAATTATTTATCAAAACTGTGGTACATTTCTCACCCTAAGAGAATTAACCTTTGTATTCTATCCGTCTTTGATCGGGACCGCTAACAGTGGTATCAGAGCGGGGTTATTGTAAAATGTCAACCAATAAGGAACAGATTGAGACCTTGGAGGCTGGGCTCAGTGGCCTTCAAGAAGGAATGAACCGTATGGAGTTAGGGGTCGCTGATAAGTTCCAGAATATGGAGGAAAACTTCAATCGCATAACTAAAATGCTGCATTCGTTTGGGGAAGGATCTAATAATGAACGAGGAGAAAACTCACGAAATCGCCAGGATGACAACCTGCATGAGGATACGAAAGAATACAACTGGTGTGCTCGTCAAAAATGGCGAAATTGGAATTTCCACGGTACATAGGCGATGATCCTACAGAATGGTTCAACCGTGTGCACCAGTTCTTTGAATTCCAAGCCATCCCTGAAGCTCAGAAAGTATCCTTAGCAACTTATCACATGGAGGGCGAAGAAAACCAATGGTGGCAATGGCTCCAGAGGACATACAGAAATGAAGGCATGGTACTATCATGGGAAAGCTTTGAAGACGAGCTATGGGCTCGGTCTGGATCGTCGGATTGCGAGGACTTTGATGAGGCCCTCTCACGGATCAGACAAGTGGGCTCTTTGAGAGAATACCAGCGGGAGTTCGAGAGGCTTGGGAATCGAGTTAGAGGATGGACACAGAAGGCCCTCGTTGGGACATTCATGGGTGGTCTAAAAACTGAAATTGTCAATGGGATACGTATGTTCAAACCACAAACATTGAAAGATGCCATCAGTTTGGCTAGGATGCGAGATGATCAGCTTACAAGGCAGAGGAGGTACCTACGGCCATCACCACCAGCGTGACCTTCGCTTGCTCTTCCATCACCAATTTGTGTGGCTTCTACCACACCTGCTGGTCCAGTTCGAAGGCTGACATGGGATGAGATGCAGCAACATAGGGCACAATGATTATGTTTTAATTGTAATGAGAGGTTCACAATAGGGCATAGATGTCAAAGACCTCAACTATTGATGATAGAAGGTTACGACGATGCTAGAAAGGTATTATGCGAAGAGGTTACTGACACACAGCAGCAAGAAGACTCCAATGGAGAGCTATTTGAGAAGGAACCTGAGCCAGAAATAATGCTCCATGCATTAACTGGATGGGCAGCGCCTAGGACCATGAGAATGACAGCCAAAATGGGTCCTCATGAAGCCGCAGTGTTGATCGACAGTGGGTTAACCCACAACTTTATTAGTGATCGTTTGGCCAACATGTTAAAATTACCCATGGCAACCACTGAAGCTTTTACCTTTTGGGTGGCCAACGGAGAAAGACTACAGTGTCAAGGACGCTTCGACAAAGTCTTGGTGGAACTGCAAAGCACGAAATTTTATATCACTCTTTTTTCACTACCTCTTTCAAGTCTTGATCTTGTTTTGGGGATTCAATGGCTGGAAATGCTAGGGTCTGTAGTGTGTAACTAGAAAGAATTAACTATGGATTTTGTGTGGGAAAATCAGGCATACCAGCTACAGGGAATGTATGTGCAAGTTATACAGGAAGCTTCGTTAAAATAAATCTCGAAGGAATTTCTCCAGGGCCATGCAGTTTGCGGTGTGCTTGCAACCTGAATCAAAACCCACTTCACCAGACATGACACCTAAGGAAATGAAGCTTAGCTTGCAAACTGTGCTAGAAGAATATGAAGACGTGTTCAAGGAACCATCCAACTTGCCACCTATACGCGAGGTCGATCATTGCATTCAACTTAAGGAGGGTACCGAATCAATCAATGTGAGGCCATACAGATATGCCCATTTTCAGAAGGCGGAGATCGAGAAACAAGTCCATGAGATGCTGCACTCCGGGCTCATTCATTCTAGCACAAGCCCATTTTCTTCACCAGTATTACTAGTGAAGAAGAAGGATGGAAATTGGCGATTTTGTACGGACTACCGCACACTTAATGCGGCCACCATTAAGGACTGCTTTCCGATTCCAACAGTAGATGACATACTGGACGAACTCTATGGTGCTTCCTACTTTACCAAACTTGATTTACGAGTCGAGTACCACCAAGTAAGAGTTACCCCTCCTGATATCCCCAAAACTGCGTTCCGTACTCATAACGACACTACGAATACTTGGTAATGCCATTTGGTCTTTGTAACGTGCCTTCTACATTTCAGGACGTTATGAGTTCTACATTCCGCCACATCTTAGAAAATTTATTTTGGTTTTCGTTGATGATATATTGGTTTATAGTTCCACTTGGGGTGATCATTTATTACAAGTGAAACAAACTTTGGAAATATTGAGGCAACATCAGTTTTTTGTTAAGGCAAGCAAATGTGCCTTTGATCAACAAGAATTAGAGTACTTGGGGCACATTATTACCAATCAAGGGGTGAAGGTGGATGATAACAAAATTGCTTCCATGGTAGCATGGCCTCAGCCCACTAACATTTCTGAGCTATTGGTTTTTTAGGTTTGACAGGCTACTACTGAAAATTTGTAAGAAACTATGGCATAATAGCTCGACGACTCACCAATTTGCTCAAGAAGGGTCAATTTGGATGGAATGATGAAGCAGAGGCTGCCTTCCTTACCCTCAAGCAAGCTATGACGACTACTCTCATTTTGGCGATGCCAAATTTTAATGACTCCTTCATCATTGAAACAGATGCCTCAGGGGAAGGAATTGGAGCCGTATTAACCCAACAAGGCAAGCCCATAGCCTTCATGAGCCAAGCCCTTGGGGAGTCCAAGAAATCATGGTCCACTTATGCCAGGGAAATGTTGGCCATTGTCGAAGCCATACGCCTATGGCAACCGTATTTGTTGGGCAAGAAATGTTTTATCCAGACGGACCAACGAAGCCTTAAGTATTTTTTGGATCAACGAATTACCACGCTGGAACAACAAAAATGGATAACAAAGCTCTTAGGCTATGACTACGAAATTATCTACTGTCCCAGACGTGATAACTCAGCCGCTGATGCTTTATCACGCAAACAAGGTAGCCCTATTTTTCACCACATTTTTATGCTACAAGTTAGCTTATGGAAAGAGATCAAATAGGCCTCTAAGGAAGATTCTTACATTCAGTCCATGGGTCGAATGGCACAAACACAATCCAAGGGGCCTTATCAATGGCGCAACGAGTTGCTTCTTTATAAAGGTAAAGAGGTCATTCCTGACAATCCATCATTACGAGCAAAATTATTGTATGAAATGCATGATACTAAAATTGGTGGCCATTCGGGGTATTTACGGACGTTAAATAAATTGGGCAGCAATTTTTTTGGCCATCCATGCACAAATCAATCCAAGAGTACGTAAAGAGATACGAGGTTTGTCAAAAAGCTAAGATTGAAACTTTGGCTCTGGCGGGACTTCTCCAACCATTGTCGATTCCTTGTCAGGTATGTGATGACATCACTTTAGATTTCATTGAAGGACTACCAACTTCACAAAATAAGGATACAATCTTGGTGGTTGTGGATCGGCTAAGTAAGTCGGCCCATTTTTTGACTTTATCCCATCCTTTTACTGCAAAAAGTATAGCAGAAAAATTTGTGGCGGGAGTAATCAAGCTTCACGGTATGCCCAAGACCATTGTTAGCGATCGCGACCCTATTTTCATTAGCAAATTTTGGCAAGAATTCTTCAAAATGTTGGGGACTAAGCTCCACCTCAGCTCGGCATACCATTCGCAGACAGACGGGCAAACGAAAGTCATTAACCGTTGCATTGAACAATATCTTCGGTGTTTTGTTAATCAATGGCCACACAAATGGAGTAGTTACTTACCTTTTGTTAATCATTATAGAACATATCATATTTCCATTGATATGACTCCCTTCCAGGCTCTCTATGGGAGATTACCTCCTTCCGTTCTATCATACAAGGACGGTTTCTCTCCGGTACACGAGGTTGATCAAAATTTATTAAGCCGTGATGAATTGTTGCAGCATCTTAAGAATATTCTAGAGAAATCAATCAACCAAATGAAGCAGTTGGCCGACCAAAACAGGAGAGATGTTTCCTTCGATGTTGGTGATGCAACCATATCGCCGAAGACAACTTTCAAACGAGCCCATAAAAAATTATCTAATCGTTTCTATTGGCCTTATCGCATTTTGGAAAGGTGTGGGCTAGTAGCTTACAAACTTCAACTCCAGAGAGGGCCCGCATTCACCCGATTTTTCATGTATCCCTACTTAAGAAGTATGAAAGAAAGGCGGATGAAGCACACATGGAGTTACCACCCTTCACGGAAGAGGGGGTTGCTGTTTTAGAACCTAAATTAGTGCTGGACACTCGTTGGATAAAGTAGGGAACTAACATAATAGAGGAGAGCCTAGTGCATTGGAAACATCTGCCAAAAGGAGATGCTACATGGGAGCCAACCAAGATACTACTGGAACGGTTTCCTTCCATGAATCTTGGGGACAAGATTCCACTCCATGGGGGGAGGATTGATAAGCCACGCAGGTCGGGGAGGCAGCCGCAACCGAATCCTAAGTATATGGGTTAATGGCTGCATGGATTACACAAGGAATAAAGCCTCCAACGTTACACAATTGAAGTGCTGAGTCAACTAGCCGTTGGAGTAGTTTAGGAGATTGTTTCCATTTCTATTTTTATTTCTTTCTGTTGCATTTTCCTTTGGCTGAAAGTCAGCATAAGTTGTTAAAGCTTGGCTTATTTAAAGCTTTGATCGTGAATAAAGAAAACATCCAATTATTTATCAAAATTGTGGTACATTTCTCACCCTAAGAGAATTAACCTTTGTATTCTATCCGTCTTTGTTCGGGACCGCTAACAGTGGTCTTCTCTTGAAATAACTTCCCTTCAATAACCGAATGGAAAGTTATAGTCACAGTTAATTAACTTAAGACTTTAAATTGGATACATTTACACATTTTATTCTGTAGCCAGTATAATCAATCTAAACGAGATTGACATGCATAATACAAAGTGAAGATAATTTGTGTTGAATAGTGTTTCTCGCATTTTGTCGCTAACAATTAAAAAGAGTTCAGACGATTGTGTAAGGAACAGACCTCTTGAGACAAAGTCCCAAAAAGGAGTATTTTATTGATGAAGAGTACAATCGGAAATAAACAGAATGTCTCCAAGGGGCGCAAGCACACGAGTACTAAAATAAGTATTTTAAAGTTAAACTAAGAAATTGAAATTACATATTCTCTGTTTGAGAGTGTTTGATTCGGGGTCCTTGCTTCTATGTCTTCTCTTCCTTTTTATACTTCCTTGATAATTTCTTGGTGACAAACCGCTTGGAACTGCTTGATTGCTCCAGAA
>CAIGRT010124487.1:0-17590 GCA_903798405.1 Fraxinus platypoda | reverse complement strand
ACAAATAATATGCTATAAAAATATTTTACTGACTCAATTATTTATAACAAATCGGATCGGATTCACCTATATCCATATTTGATTCATTTAGTTAACGGATTATCGGATTCGGATCTAGATCGAGTTATCGGACTGAGACCCTAAATCCATCCCATTAATTTCGTCGTATTCGGATCAAAATCCAATCCATTGACAGCCCTACACCACAGCTAGCATCGCCGTCGCCGCAACCAAACTACCATTTTCAACTTCAAAACCACCACCACAACCATTAGTAAACCACCATTTTCAACTACAAAACCACAATTGCCACTACTAGATCTACCGCTAGATCCAACAAAAATCACCCCAACCACCAGATCCACCAACAAAAACCATCGCCACCAACAGATCTAACAAAACCACTATGTCACTATTGCCACCATCACGGCACCACTACCACCTCTATGCCACCAGCACCAACACAAAACAACCACCAAACCTAATTTCTGGTGAGCCTGAAAGGTGACCGTCTGGAACCACTATGTTGTCGTCGTCGTCGTCGCTATCACCACGACACCGCCAACGACACCAACCAGTCACCACAACCATGGTACCACCAACACTAACACAAAAACAATAGCCAAACCTAATTTCTAGTGCGCATGAGAAGGTCGTCCAAAACCACTCTATCGTCGTCGCTATCACCGCGGTGTCGCCATCAATACCAACCAGCCACCACAACCATAGCACCATCGCTACCAACACAAAAAAAAAAAAAAAAACAGCCAAACCTAATTTTTAGTGCTCCTGAAAGGCGCAACACCTGGAACGGTTGTTGCAAAAGCAGCGCCTCAAGGGCGGGCGTCGCTGCTGCAAACGGCAACGCAAAGCTACAACAAACGATAGTCTGAAAATCGAGAGAGTGAGAGAGTACTACCAGAAGAGAGAAAGCGGAGAGGATGATAACTCATCGCTACTGTGACAATCAAGAGAGGGAGCCACAGATAGAGAGAGAGAAAATAATGAGAAAGATTTATGGTTTTGAAATCAGGGTGGGTGGATGGGGTAGGGTGCATATAAATTAATTTAGTTTTATAAAAATAATGTAATATAATTATTAATATTTAAAGTTTTGATTCTCATCTGATTTTTGAAAAAAAAAAAAAACCCTAAAAAAAAATTGTTACTCTTAATTGTGAAATGGGAAGTTTAAAATTCTAGTAGACTATAGTTTTCACTTTTGATATTGAGCCTTCATTGAGAACCGGAGTTTAGGGTACGACCCAGTAATTGGAATCAAATAGTCTGTCAGTGTAGAATGAAGTTACATAGCACCCGTTTAAGTGACAGTGAATTCCAAATTTTGTTATTGATGATTCATTGTAATTTATTTACTATAACCAATCATAGGATGTAGAATCCACTAAAACCTAGACTAGTGATGCTACATGGCATTAGTGTTCGTGTGTATTAAATAATTGTAAGACACAATTTTGCGTGTTGAGGTTACAAGCAGGGGCGGACTTAGCACCGGCAGCCCCCTCGGCCGCCCGTGCTGGGTCCACCGGAAGCTTCAGGCCGTCCGTCGAGAGCCGGGAAGAAGATGAAGAAGAAGGCGCTGGGGTGGACGGGAGCTCGAACTAGTATGGAAGCAGGAAATTTCAAATTTTTTTTGGGCCTTATTTTAAAATAAGGCCCAATTGATTAGCCCAATCCATGGCCATGGGTTTTGCTTGAATTCTATTAGCCAATGGCCCAAATCCAATTTCCAAATATCCCATTCTGGGCGAGGAGTTGAGGAGGGTGAAATTAACTGTGAGCTTTTGGGCGACGAGGGCGAAATTATTTTGAGGAGGACGGTGGAGGCTGGTGGCTGGAGCTGTGAGGTTTTGGGCTGGAAGGTGAGCAGTGTAGAGGTTCTTCCGTTCCGAGTTCCGACTTCGTCTCTTCTAGTTCTCGGCTTCTCCTGCAAACTGCTACGGTTCTGCCTGAGGAGTGAGGTGTGAGTTATTTATTTGAATTTTCCTATTTCCTATTTCAATTTGTTATTTGCTATGAATTAATGAATTATGAGAAATGACTAAATGAGAATTTATAGATTTTTGGGTGCATTTGTAGATTGTATTTCTGTTTTTATTCCTTTTTTTTTTTTAGTTTTTGTTAATTTGTGAATTATGAGAAATGAGAATTTATGTTATATTATTGTCCGAGACTATGAGTTATGACTTATAATTTTTAATTGTGTTTGTGTATTGTGAAATGTGAATTGTGATTTGGGAATTTAGAGTTTTAGGAAATTAGGATTTAGGGATAAGTGAAAAAAATTAATGGTGTTTACGATCGTTGATTATCAACGGTCATCGGTCACCGGTCAACCGTCTCCGCCCGTGCTGAACTATAAGGCTGGATTCGCCCCTGGTTGCATGAAAATAGAAACTAGAACATGACACGTATAAATACTATTTCTAAAAAGGAAGGATGCAAAACGTTGTTGATGCATTCTATAAATAATATACATCCTGGTTATTATAATATAATCATCTAATTAAAGTTTAAGAAAAATATTTAAGATTAATAGAATTTGAAAAATACGACAATAAGTGAAACTGAAATGTGAATTTGATGTATTATTATGTAATATAAAAGAATGAATTTATATCATCATTGGCAGACAATATATTACTTTCATTTTCTGGTGGATATTTAAACAAACTAGTTTATTTCTAGAGCCAACAATTTATTTATTTTTCTTCCAAGTTCTAAGTTCCTTTCAGTTTTTATGAAGTTGTTTCCGACTGTTTTTGAAAAAAAAAAAAAAAAAATATTTGAGAAACTCTTTTTGAGTTTCTCAAAGTTTTTAAAGAGTTTCAATTTCAAAAATGAAAAAGTTGTACTTTTTGAAGATACATTTATAATAGTTTAATGGGATCATAACTCAAACTATAATGAATTTTTTAACAAGTTGAACTCGACATGATTGCGTCAACAATTGGCAAATTTAGTTAGATGCCTCTTTTTTTTTTTTTTTAATCCTTTTCAATTGAGTAGAGTTCAACGTACTAAACATGTTTGAAAGACTTGCACTCCTATGCTTATTGATAAGTGTATTTTATATACTTATTCGAATTCTAAAATATTGACATTTCATAGTTCTTTTAATGAAATAATAGTTTAATTTATTATATAATGTGTTATTAGGTGAAACTCGATAAATGAAAGTGGACTTTAAGAAAATTGGCGAAAAAGGACAAGATCCAAAGTTTAAGCACTAAAGTATAAATACTCAAAAGTTGTATCGGACCTCGTGATGAAGATTCGAAAATACTAGGGGTCAATTGGATTTAATTAGAAATCAAAAATAAGTGAAACGTGACAAAAAATATGTTCACAAATCAATTTTCAACCGCACAAGTATGTTTCAGATTTTTAGTTTGAGACCTCTTTTTGACCTATTAAACGTTCGAATTGGAAAAACGTTACTTATAGTAAAATTGTAGCCCTTTAAATTATCTTTACAATCCAATTTAAATCATCTCAATAGAATTTTGAGGATAGAAAGTTATGATAGAAATATTGAAGGAAGTGCGGTGTGAATTTTTACCCAAAAGGTGGCACCAAATCGCATAATACAGAGTTGTGGCGCCACGCCTCAGCGCCATGGGAGTAGCGTCGAGGTGCCGCCTATATGTATTTAGGGGATGTTTTTTGCCCGTTTTGAAACCCATAAAAACTCTAAATTGGGGGAAACGAGGAGAGGAGTATAAATACAAGGATGAATGCACTTTTGGGGGGTTCCACAGATTAAGAGGCACAAGATACAACTTGGAGAATAAGAGAGAATCAAAAGGGAGAAACACAAGAAATCAAGTGTTAGGGTTATGTGTATAATACTTTGAATTACTTGATCACTAATTTAATGATTNTGGGGGGTTCCACAGATTAAGAGGCACAAGATACAACTTGGAGAATAAGAGAGAATCAAAAGGGAGAAACACAAGAAATCAAGTGTTAGGGTTATGTGTATAATACTTTGAATTACTTGATCACTAATTTAATGATTTTGTGAATCTTTTACGAATCGAGAGGTGAGTTTTAGATTTAGACCATATATTAAATTCTGGTAATTTAATATAACGTGTAGAGATACCTATACATTGCGGTCATTAGATGAATTCTTAGAACTAATATTTTGTTTAACTAAAATTGATTCGCATAGAGATGTGTGATTGGATTAGTTAAATAGGCTCAATGAGAACTCGAGAGAGGTGAATTGAATACAATAGAAGAATTCGATTGAACGCTACATTAGGTTATAAATCTTGAATTAAGATTTAAATGTGATTAATAGATGAAATTGTTAAACCCTAATATCTCATTCCATATTTAAAACATCAATTTGATCTTTGTATGCAATTTTGATACTTTCAATTAGTTAGAAGTAGTTAAATAAAAAATCTTATCAATCATAATTATTTGTTTGTTTTCATGAAATAGAAGTTAGAAATAGTAAATTAAACCTTAAAGTCTAGTCCTCGTGGGAACAATAATCCGGACTCAAAGGTCCACCATATTACTTGTTCTGATATCGTATACTTGCGATATAAAAAATACAACACTTACCCGCCTAAAATTGAAGAGATGCACACTGCCGAACCAACTGCTACGCCAGCAAGCTCTCCTATCTGTGGCAATAGGAATCTCAAATTGTTTAGTGAGAAACTAACAAATTTAAGGCATGACAACTTGACATTGTTATGATCTATATTGCGAGCAGTTACACTCTGAAATGAAAAAATATAATTGTGATTGAGATTGAGATGTATATATCCTTACAGCTTTTGTATCAGTTGCTACAGCTAAGGCGACGAACATCATAGAAAATGTTATAACTATTTCCATGATAAGAGCTTGAATGTCAGTTCCAGAAGGTGATGTAGTTCCAACGTGTTTTATTGGGTGCAATAACACACGAAGAGTGAATGCCGCAGAAGTTGCTCCGATCAACTGTGCAGCTACGTACAAAGGTACCTGCAAATAGCATTTACGGAAAGTCTGATATACCATTGTGACAACTGTAAAAGAATCTTTATCTTATTTCTCCTTTGTAATATTGTGATTGATGTATCATGTGTAAAGGTAAACAAGCTAAAAGTTCGATATTTGATGTGATGTTAGTATTTTTTTTTTATTATATTCAGACTTTGTTATTAGTTAATTGTGTTTGGAATCCTTCTTGGTGTACAAATTTTTGTTTACACACATTATACAGACAACACACATGGTGTGGGGTCCACACAATTTTTTTTTTTTAAATACAGGTGGAGCCCGGCCCCTGTGAACAAATCCTCTGTACACGAGGATTTGTTCTTGTGTTTGATACTTTGATTAATTGATTTGTTTGATAAATTATATTAATTGGTGACATCCATCAACCTATCTTGATATACCACTCCGTTGTCTCGAGATGCCTAGCTGATGCACCCATCAATTTAACAAATGTAATATTCTAACATGAACATTAAAACTAAAATAGGACTATTGCACGTCTACGTCATACAATAATGCATATCACCTATATTAAGATATATTTTTATAATAAATGTATAAACTAAAAGCAAGTCTTTATATGCCAACTAGTTATTATTTTAAACGTCGATATCAACATATTTCGTTAGTTAAACTGACACAGTGGACAAAGTAACCAGATCTGCAAACAAAATGAAGTTAGGTGACTTGATTGCACCATATTGAAGACGACTGACTATATTTTGCAAAAAATAAATAAAATTGAAGTTTGGTGATCTGATTGAACCAATTTAAAGATGAGTGATCTGGATGCACCTCCACTCAAAGTTGAATGTCCTACAATATATTTAATTCCTTGTCAAATTCATATGGGGTAATTGATTCCGTTGATGCTTTATTAGAAAAGTATAAATTAGGGTTAGTCTTAGTAACATTTTACATGGTGTGGTTATGAGTTCACAACTGCTGAAGTGTTAGTCTCAACTTATTTAAAATGGATAATCTGGATCCCGCGAATGACAAATTTAGTATTGACTTTAAAAGTACACAAGACTTCCACATACCTCACAATTAGAGGTAGTGGTGGGCATGGGCCGCGTTGGTTCAATTTTTGGACTAATCCGAAACCAAACCTATCGATTTGATTTGGTAAATGACCGACCCAAATCAAACCAATTAGGTTCGAAAACTGGATCAACCCAAACTGATTATTATCGAGTTGATTTGATTAGTATTGACTTATTTAAAATGGTGCATCGGATTCCCAAGCGAATGAAACATTTAGTATTGACGTTAAAAGCACACATGACTTCAACATATCTCACAGCTAGGGGTAGTGGTGGGCGTGGATCGAGTTCGTTCGATTTTTGGACTAACCCGAAATCGAACTGACCAATTTGATTTGAAACATGACCAATCCAAATCAAACCAATAAGGGACCAAAACTAGACCAACCCATACCGATTATTATCGAGCTAGCTCGATTTGGGCTTAACCCAAACCTCTCATAGCCAAAACACTCACTCATCCTCGTGCCAAACTCCCTACCACAATTGCCCCTTTTACCTATAAAATAAATTTCCCCTCCCTTTTCGCTCAGGATTTCTATAATTTCTTGCATAAAAAAAATAAAATCAATATTCATGAAAAACTCGATTCTACAACACATTTGAATATACATAATTAGAAACAAAAGTAGCATGACTCTCACTTGATGATACGGTGATTCTATCCTGATGAAAGACGAAAACGTGAATAATGAAAAAAGGATTCTTGTTCATAACGCATGAACGGGTGTTGCTCAAATTTTGCTCGAACGTACGTAAAAAATACTCGAAATTTGACGTTTTCACCCGAAAACATGTTCAGAATCAATAAACACTTCCAAATTATACTCACTCATGAAAATTTGATACTTGAGCTAAAAGTTATGCACGTTTTCGTAGATCCTTCTTATTTTTTTTCTCTTTCTCAATTGGTTAAGAATTTTCTCTTCTAATTGCTCTGTTTCATGTCCAGAGCCAAAGGATACACGATATGATGAATCTAGTTGACTGAGAGACAGAAATAGATAATAATATTTTGAGCGTTGGAGAGAGTTGAAATGCGAGAGGGACTCGAAATGAGGAAAGGTAAAAGGCTGTGTGGCATAGAGTGTTACAAATTTGGGTCTTGGCTTGTAAAAAATTATACTTATTTAATTTAGAATTATAAATTTTGTTTTATGCCTTGGGTTGGTTCGGGGTTTTCGATGAACTCGCAACTCGAACGAGTTTTAACATTTAAGGAGATCTGCCGAACTGCTTTGCTGCAAAACAAAATTGATCGAATCAGATTGATTTTGTAGTTTAAATGCCCATTTTTAATATTCATCTCCAATTCAATCAGAAAATTGACGGGTTTTGCCATGTAGGGATCCAAATTTATTGATTCAAATAGGTCAAGGATTATTTTAATTATTTTAATATTTTTTTAATATTCATCTCCAATTCAATCTCATCCAAATTATTTTAATTATATGATTGTAGTTGGTTGCTGGGGCTTATATTTTATATATGTTGTATGTTATTGATTATAATTAGAATATAACTGTCTCATTAAAGGATTATGCCACTTTGTTAGAAGATTTTTAGAAGATATTTGACGGATGCAGTAACATAAGTGTAAGCAGTAACAGTTGATTTGATGGAAAAGCTAACTATTTTTTAAACGATCCAATGATAAAATGTCACGTTAGATTATATCAACTCTATTGCATGATTGCTCATTATATTACAATATAGTCTACCTGGCAGTGCATGTGCACCACTATTTTATCCCACGTCCCATGAATAATTTGCATACATACAAGAAGAAAATGTCGGTAATTCTTATATTGGGTCCTAACAAAGTAGGGACCATATATGCTGTCATTGGGTCTTATCATTCATGCGTACCCGTCAAAACCAGTAGACCAGCCAATCAATTAGAAGACAGCGAGTACTTGTAAAATATAGAACATAATTTAGAAGAGCTGGAATAAAAATAAAAAAATAAAATGAAGAGCTTAACAAAACGGTATTTTAAGATTTACGAGATTTAGAACTGACCCGTTAGCCTAGCAAGAGGTTATGTTATAGCATCCGAGAGTTATCGAGAGAACACGAACCTGTTTCCAAGGGAAATGACTAACAGATGCGAAAGCCAGGGTTACAGCTGGGTTCATATGTGCACCAGAGATGTGTCCTACTGCATAGATCATAACTGTGACTATTAGGCCACCTGCTACAGATGCTCCAAGTTTAGAGACTTTGTGTTCATCGCTAGCACTAAGAGCAGCCGAACCACATGTCACGAACACCAATAGATAGGTTGCAATTATCTCTGCAGTTACCTAAGCACATTATATTGCGAATTAAATTTTAGTCGCTAATTCTTGAGAGCAATAATAAACAAAATGAAATCAGAAATGCGCAAAGTATGTACGCAGAGTTATTTACCCTCGATATGAGAGTTATAGCCATTACATATGGTTTCAGTATATGAAGAAAGATATTAAGCTCTTGCTTGGTTTAGATAAAAGTTGATGGAACGTGTTGTTGAAATTTGAAAAGTTGTGAGTCGTATGAAAAGTGTGGTTAAAATTAATCGTTGACTTCGATTCAGATTTTAATCTGCTTTTTTAGCTGAACCAAATAGGGGCTGAAAGGTTTTTCACACACCTCAAACTGTCCATCCAAAAATGCCCCCTCCCGGCCATTCTATATAGGATAAGAATATTAGTGTATTATAATACGTATTTGGACTACGAAAGATGTACGAACATAGAAGGAAAAAGTGTGCAATAAAATTATCGCGAAAGTACGCAACTTATGCAAATATATAAGCTGTATGACTAAATTGATGTTTAATAGTACCTTATTCAAGAAATCAGGTGGATAGTTTTCTTTAAGACGTCGGCCAACATAGCTTAGCGATATTTGTGATTTGAAGTTGTCGACTGGCGCCAGCTCGGGTGTATTGTTCAGGTCACAGAAATTCTGTTGCCTATTATCCATTTTCCAGAGAATGTTGAGGGGAAGGAGTGAAGGACACTATTAACTTTTGAACTAAAGTGACTATGTTGTGCATTGAATGTTCCACTCTTTATATTTATACTAGTATTTATGTTAGAACAAGTTAGGGAAAAAGGCAATTTCTTCTAGACATTATCAAGCAATATGGACATGCATGACCCCGCAAACTTATTTCAGATGGTTAAATACATCGCAAATCACTAAAATTTCAATAAATGTGCAAACAGGTCACTCATTTTTTAATTTCGACCAATCAACTTAACTTTGATTTGCGTGAAATTGTTGTCACTCCATCTATCACCATGAGTCTAACTAACGTTATATGCTGGAGTGGACGTTAAAATTAATGGAAGGATGACATGTATGAAGAATAAAAATGATGAGTAATATTTTCTCCTCCTTGAATTGTGGTGTTCAATAAGCCAAAAACATGGCATGCTCTTAGAGCTAGGTGATTTTATATATGCTCCATTATGCAAGGAGCTGAGGGAACCTAGCCCATGAACCAAGTAGTTTTTTGTTTGAGCATTTTTTGAAAAGTGTTTTTAAGGTGGTGGCATGGAATGTTGTGTGACTTGGACATACATGTTATCCCTCCATTCATTTTAACATCGATGTCAACTTATTAAATTAATTAGACTCACGACGATAAATAGAATGACAAGGTTCGGCGCAAGTCAAAGTTGGATGAATTAATTGCTCGAAATTAAAGTTCAGTGACTGATTACACGTTCATTGAAAATTCAGTGACCGACCGATGATGCATTTAACCTTATTTTAGGTGTTAGGTATAAAAGCAGATGAATAATGCAATTTGTACATAAGGAGTTACATAATTATTTACATATAGATGATGTATCAAAAAGAGAGTAGTGATTTTTTTATTTTTTTATAATTTGGTTGAAAAAATTCCGACTCAATTATATATCACCACATCATCAGATGTATGTAAACTATTATGTACATGCGTTGGAGCACAATCGTATATAGATTACTTCCAGTTGGAGGAATCCATTTTAGAATTATTGAATTGATCCAGCTAAAATTTGAGTTTATTATAGATATGATAAACGATAAATAAGTTGAACTATATAAAGAAGAAAATAAGTCAGCTGTATGTTTAAAAGTTTATGCATGAGCTAGCGCCTAGCAGGATGATTTTATTTCTTCATAATGCTAAGAGCATCCTCAATGTAATCATGAATTATTATAAAAAGTTTGTCGTATAAGTAAAATAAATAATGTGTAAAAATTCATTGCAATGTAAGATGACACGACTCTGCATGGCAAAAGAAAATTGACATTGTCTAGAACTCCGTTTATATTAATAAGTTTTGTTAGACATTCTAACTCAACATAATAATAGATTCACGTAGGCTTCACGTGGGAGCTTCGGGGGCGAGACGTAATAGATTCCATTGAAAATAAAAACATAATAGTTAAAAAATCTCGTTAACTAACATTCACTTGATAAGTATTAGATGAAAAGTCATTTTCTAATGACCATTAACTCTTTAATCACCATTAATTTAAGTTAATTTGATAAAATTATGAGACAAAAAGTCATTTTTCAATAACCCGTGCGTGAATAGGTGATAAACATTCGATTTTGCATTTTACCTTACATTTTTATATTTATGGTGAACAATACCATTAACATTCAATTTATTTTCCCTAAATAAGATAATTAATAATTATTGTTGTTTTCAGAAATTAAGTCAATTAATTTTCACTAAACACAATTATTACTAATTATTATTACACAATTTAAAAAAATTTTTACATTCCATTAAAAGAAATTATAATAATACTACACATATAATTAATTTGAAATGGCATATTTTATTAAGTCGATTCATATTAATATATAGAATTTATTAAAATTATTTACACATTTAAAAAATTTCAAACCTAATATTACATTCCTAAAAAATTCTATTGAAAATAATAAATTCAATTCATAATTGCAACATTTAACTCTTTTATTAATTAAATACATAATTATAGAACATTCATTGTCCATAATATAAATATTTTGCTTTGAATTGATATTTTTCGATAATAGGTGAAAAAAACTATATGAGAACTCCCTTACTCTCAAATCTCAATTATGCATCGTCATATGTAATCCATCACTCACATATCACATCTTGAATATGTTTATAAATTATTTTATTTCCCATCTCACTTTCTCTAAGTAATTGTTGATGTGTAGTATGATAGTAACCAATTATTAGTTTATTAATCAAACTTATATTATTTTTACGATGATATGAAATTCAAATGGGGTCTATTTTGATCGGAATGCTAGTCAATCTTTTTTTATAGAGAACAACAACCAATCGATAGATTTTTTATCTTTATTTTTTGTTAATGATGAACTTTCCGGTAGTGTGAATTATGTGAAGATTTATTATTGGATACAACTACTCTTTTTTTTTAGTAGAATCTTACTTGCATCCGGTTATTCAATTCAACGAAATTTTTCTTTGTTTGCTCAACTCGAATTTTGTATATTTTATCTTTATGATATTCATTGATTAATGGACATATTTTTCTCCTTATTGTTACAATTGTACAATGTGCGAATATTAGTTTTGAGGAAGCAAAAATTCAAATGCCACATTTTCATTTGCAAGAAATTTATGTACGATTTGTGAGTTTAGGAAGCATTTTGGTGCTTATTGGAATTTGCATTTTTTTCACCAAGAAATTTATGTATGAGTTGTGAGTTTAGAAAGCAATTTGGTGCTTATTGGAATTTACATTTTTTCACTTAAACATTTGATAAAATAAAATAAAATCATCAAAATCTAAAATTAGATTCTCCCAAATTTCAAGTGGTCATATTCTTAGAATTTTTAACCTTACGAGTTTGAATCAATACACATTTTCATGTAATATTTAATAATTTTTGAGTTATTAATTTTATTGATTATAGCCATCCCCGTAATTTACATTCACTTAGTATATAACCTTTAATTCATAGGAAAAAACTGTTTTTTTTTTTTTTTAAACTAAATTATGATTACTAATCATTAAAAAGGCTCCTGATCAATGCATAGCCTCCCAACTTTTTTTTTTTTTTTGTTTGAATATTTGATTTTGATAGAAAAATATAGTTAATATTTATGTCCCATCCCACAATTTTTATCTAAATATTTTGATATTTTAAAATTTTGTAGGCATTTCAAATTTTTTTTTGTTAATTATAACGATAGAACATTAGGGCACTGTTTGATCCACATTTTTACAAAAATTCATTTTTTCAAAACTCATTTTCAACCATATATTTTTCAATAAATAATATTACATGCAAATCCAAAATTTTTCCTTATTTTTTAACCACATATTTTCCATCAAATCACTATTTAAAATGCATTATCTCCCCAATAATGTGCATAATGTGCATTAAATAGAGTCTAGGCATATTATAATACTAAAAAATGTAGATTTTAAATTCTAATATTGTCATGTTAAAATAGTGTAATACGATATACTGAAAATTGTAAATATCATTTATACTTATTGAAGTTATATTATATATAAATATTACTAAAAAGATTTAACATTATTAAACAATGAAAGATCTTAAATTTGACATAATATTTTTGTTTATATTATAAATTCTTTTCTTGTATCATACTATGTGCAAAGCATGTTTAGAAAACTAGTTTTTGATTTTAAGTTCTTATCAATTATTTTCTTGGGTTAGTTGCCGTAGAAATATATTTGGAGAAGAGAAACATGAATGAATGGAGGGGGGCGTGAAGGGAGGAGGCGTGAATTAGGTTTGGGTTATTTTTGGTTTCTATTATCTAACCAGCTTTACTTTTCGAATAAACGTTGTTAAAATCAACATTTCGCAACGTTTATCGAACGTTGCAAAAAGTTGATCTTCTGCAACGTTTGTTTATTAAACGTTGCAAAAAGTTGATCTAGTTGATCTTCTACAACGTTTAATGAACGTTGCAAAAAATCAAACTTTTCGCAACGTTCGATAAACGTTGTGAAAGACACTTTTTGCAACGTTTATTTATAAAAGGTTGCTAAAACTCAATTATATTAACTAATAGCAACATTCACTTATTAAAATTTAAAATGTTGCGATAGACCCATTTATCAACACTTAATTACTGAATGTTGCATTTTATGTGTTGCGAATGCTCTTTTTTGGCGTAGTGATACTATGTGCAAAGCATGTTTAGAAAAGTAGTTTTTGATTTTAAGTTCTTATCAATTATTTTTTATAATTTTTTTTATACTCTTTCAAGCATGCTCCTAAATTCACTCTTTAAAGTCCGTAAAATTGTGCGATTTTATCATTCAAATTGACAATTTTTATCACATAGAGACTCAGATTCATATATTTAAATAGATAGGGTATTAAAAATCTCTTTTAAAGGTTAGGAACTCAAAACTACATGAATTGAAAAGCTATGAAGTTCCAACTCCAATTTTCACAAAACAAATCCAGTCTATCTGCTACAAAGAAGTCTTCGATTTTGTTTTCTTTAAGAAAGCATTTTGAATAAACCTAATGGATAAAATAAACGAAAACAGGTCAAAAGGAGTCCACTAATTTCGTTGCCCACAAAATGGAAAGGCATCTGTACCTCAATCCTACTAGTCTTACCTTTCAGTTATTGCCACATGCATGGCAACAGTATATTATGGCCGTCTCCATCGAAGCGGGTAACATATTAATATTTTGGAAAAATATCTTCACGTACTATTTGCAAGTAAAATATTAGCGTGTCGAGTTATTGAGGATTACAATAATAACAACTTGAATCTTATTCACGACAAAGTTGAATCTATAAATATTGGAAGGCATATTAGGATATGATCACGGTGACAAGGACTTTTTAACTTTCTACTTTTAAATGATCGGCAAAATTTGGCACAAAGGAGTCAAGTTGTATTTAAATTTTTGAACTAATGGACAAGTAGTCCATTTATATTTTTCAAAAATGCTTCTAAATAGGATTTACAAAATTATGGATAACGATCAATTCAAGCAGCGATATATGCACATTTGCGGTGCATGAAAAGTACTTGTACGTTTTGTTTTAAATCTTTTTCATTGTAAGTATGACCTCTGTGAAAAAAAAATTGTTAATATTACGAATGTATATTTGATTACTGGGAGTGAATATTTCTCGCTAGATTTATGTAATATGCTATTGTGTCATGGAAGTACATAAGAAAAGTGATGAAATTATTAAAAATAATTTATTTCCTTTTTAATAGATTAAATTTTACGTAGAGTGATTGGATATAATATCAAAACAGATAAATATCATGAATTCATGTGTTCAAACTTCGGTTATGAAATGAATTCGACATATAAGTCAACAAAAATTGAGTATTATAATAAAAATAATGCTATGTGTACACCATTGTGTACACATAACATAGTCCATTATAATAAATGAATGAGGCAGTACCATTTTATTTTGTTTGGCTACAAAGCAGAGGTTATGCACATGCTCAATATAAATTATATTGTGAGATTAGACGGAATACATACATATATACATGCATGTAATCAACAAAAGGAAAAATAGTGGAAAAATATTCTTATGGATTATTGATTTTAAATTGATCTCCTCCAATACTAATAATATACTATTCTTCTGCAATATTGATAAGAAGTGATAAATTACATTCAAATAAATATATGTCTATCATTGAATGATATTGTCAAAATGATCTAATCAAATCGAATAATACCTACCACTTTGTCGTTATTCTGGCATTTTCTTTTGAAAATGAAAGTTTCCATGCTAATTCAATGTGATGGAACTTCGTGTCTTGTTTTGAGCTAAAGAGATAAAGCATTTTTATTGGCCAATTGACTACACCGTCGTACCAATAACATGCAATAAATTAGAGACAAAGAGAATATAATAAAGAGGGTCGAAATTCATGTGTTTTATTGAGAGCTAAATTCCTATATTTATAGGATATAATTAAGGATGCGGAGATATAATCGTCTTTCACAAGTAGTATTTAATATATAACTGTATAAATATTCTAAAAGGTAAAAAAGTTTTAAACATCAAGATTTTTATGCATGTGCTACTTATTGAAATAATCAGTAGAAAAACTGATTCATGGAAAAAGTGATATAAAAAAAACTGCAATATATTAATATTTCGCACTAGGGATGCACGTAGATTGTTAATTTAAACTTCATCTCTAAGATAATTTATTCTAGGAAAAATTGCAGCAGCTGTCCCTCACCTTTTCAATTTTTTGCAGACTTTACCATATCCTTTATTTTGTATCAACGAAGGTACCTAACCTTTAATAAATATGCAGTTGGAGTTCAAATGGATGGAAAATATCCATTTGACCGTTAATTTACCAAAACAAATGATTTTGACCAAATTTAGTAATGATAAAATAGTAAATTAATTAATCTCATATTATAAAAACCCAAACAAAATAAATAAAAAATAAAAAACCAAAAAAAATAAGAAAATATATTGAAAAAAAAATAGTTGTCTATTTCACTTCACAAACCCTAACCCTAACCCCAACCCACCTACCCTACTCACCATCCCCAAATTCAAACCCAAAACTAGAGGTCCGCCACCAATTCTCAACAATTCACCATTTCAATCGTAATTTAGAAAAAAAAAACATAGTTTCTGATCTTTCAAATTTGTAACATCATTTCTCCAAAAGAAATGATTTTTCCCCCAAACTTCTATAATTTCGAAGAGCAGTTTGAGGAATATTTTGTTGATATTGTGTGTTGCTCCCGTAGAATCAATCTTAGACAAAGAACTTAGAATCGAACTTAGACAACGAAGACCAATGAGAATTGATTCTTTTCTTCTTGATTTCCGAGTGCGAAGTAAAATAGAGAATTTTTGTGTAAAATAGAGAGGAAATAAAAAAAAAATGGAGGTGGAGATTGGTGGAGGATAATTTTGGAGAAGAAGATGAAATTGGTGGGGAAGTTGGGTGGCTGTGGAAGAAGAAAGAAGGGATTGGTGCGACGGCGAAGCTGCTATTTTCTATGGATTTTGTCTTTCGTGGATGGGGTGGGGTGTGGGGAAAGAGATAATAGTAGCCAAATTTTACTTTTTTATGTCATTTTTTAATATTAAAATTACTATTTTACCCCTTTCAATTTAGTCAAAATTCACTTTTTTTGGTCAACTAACGGTCATCCATTTGGACTCCAGCTACATATTTATTAAAGGTTAGGGACATTCGTTACAAAATGAAGGTTATGATAAAGTCTACAAAAATTGAAAAGGTTAGGGACCGCTGCTGCAATCTTCCCTTTATTCTTGGGTGAAAGTGACTCTTTGGAAAATGATTTTTTTGAGAATGTCTATTAAAAAGTGGGGAAAAGATATGAAAATTGTGAAAATGATTTTTTAGAACGTAATATTGAGAATGAGTGTAGAGAAAACTGATTCTCGAAAAATCACTTTAACAAAAGAAGTCAACTATTTACAACGCAGTTAGGAGTCTAATAGTTTGTTTGATGAAAGTAGAATTCTAGATTTATTAGGACACGATTAATACTGGTTATTTAATCAAATTTATGTCTTTAGGGATTATTCTATGAGAAAAAAAATCATATTTCAGCTATTAAGTATGCACAAAATCAAATCTCAAAGATTAAGTTTCAAAATGTAAAAGTCATGTTTTTATTTTGTTTCAATTTTATATAATAATATTATCAAATTAAATTAATCTACCCACAACCACCCCAACTGCCCCCACCCTACTCGTCGACGTCTACCTATCGCCGACATTCCCCGACCTCCACTCCATCGATGACTTCTTCAACGGCAAACTGATCGCCACTCAATGATGACTGAGTTCATCGTTGATTAGGACTGAGTAGTGCTAGTATAATTTAAAACGTTTTTCTTTTTAAATTGAAAATTGAAAAACAGCTCTTAGTGTAATTTATAGAGCACTTACCGAAGCAAATAACTTGAATTCTCATCGCCGAAATTTGGTTAATTGAATTTGTGACTAGTTCGGATAACTAAGATCACAGAAATCAATGGCATGTAACTATATCTCTTGAATTTGTGACATGTGACTTAATCTGATGGCATGTGACCAAATCATTTAGATGTGTGACATGTAACCTAAGTCAATAGTCTGTGACCAAATCTCTTGAATTCGTGATCAATGACCTATGCACTCAACGTGTGACTTACGACTTAATTCAATAACCCGTGAACAAATCTCTTGGATATGTGACCAAATCTCTTAGATTCGTGACATATGACCTATACACTTTGACATGTGCTATGTTACATATGACCTTGACTTGATCCAATGGCAGGTAAACAAAATTCTCCGATCTGTGACCTGATCCAATGGCCCGTGACAAAATTTCTTAAATATGTGACTCATGATCTATGCACTTTGATATGTGACCCGTCCACTTTGACGTATTGCATATTCAAGATATTTGGTCATAGAAATTCAATCGATTGTAACGTACACACCTCTACCATCACCACCTGTAGACATTGATCCAC
>CAIGRT010124453.1:0-10389 GCA_903798405.1 Fraxinus platypoda | reverse complement strand
CAATCTACATATATGGAAAAAGTTTTAAAACGCTTTTATATGGATAATGTACATCAATTAGCATCACATATGGTTGTTCAATCACTTGATGTGAAAAATGATCATTTTCGTCCACTTGAAGATGGAGAAAAGGTTCTTGGTCCTAGTGTACCATATCTTTGTGCAATTAGAACATTAACTTATCTTGCAAACTGTACTCGACCCGACATAACTTTTTCTGTAAATCTCATTGCAAGATAGCTCTACACCAACAAAAAGACATTGAAATGGTGTTAAACATATTTTTCGTTACCTAAAGGGTGCTATTGATTTGAGATTATATTATTCTCAAAAGTCGGGATCTGCTTTAGTAGGATATACAGATACAGATTATTTCTCTGACTCACACAAAACTAAATCACAAACATATNTTTTCGTTACCTAAAGGGTACTATTGATTTGGGATTATTTTATTCTCAAAAGTCGGGATCTGCTTTAGTGGGATATGCAGATGCAGGTTATCTCTCTGACCCACATAAAGCTAAATCACAAACAGGATACGTGTTTACACGTGGAGGAACGGCTATATCATGGAGATCTGTGAAGCAATCATTGACAGCAACATCCTCAAATCATTCTGAAATTATTGCAATCCATGAAGTAGGCTGAGAATGTGTATGGTTGAGAAACACGACCCATCATATCCAAGCATCATGAGAATTAATTTCAACAAAAGATAGTCCAACAATTTTGTATGAAGGCAATGATGCTTGTATTGCACAACTCAGAGGAGGTTATATCAAAAGTGACAAGACGAAACATATTTCTCCAAAAAAAAATTCATACACATGAGTTTCAGAAGAATGACAATATCGATATTCAACAAATTCATTCAAGTGACAATTTAGCTTATTTATTTACAAAAGCACTTCCAAATCCACATTCAAAAAATTGGCTCACAAGATTGAAATACGTCGACTCAAATATTTCAATAATGAACATCAGGGGGAGTATCTGTACTCTATTTCCTTTGGTTAAGTTTTATCCCACTAGATTTTTTAGCAGGGTTTTAATGAGCCAGCATTTATTTTTAGTACTCTAAAATAACTGTACTATTTTTTTTTCCTTCGTTTATTTTTTATCTCATTGGTTTTTTATCAAACAATGTTTTAACGAAACGATTATTGTACAAATAATCATCAAAGGGGAGTGTTGTAAAATAATAAGATAATTATAGGTGATTATTTAGTGTTATCATGATTCATAGATAAGTTTTATCTAATATAGAAAGTCCATTTCATTTCAATTGTAACTCTTGTTTTAAATCATATAAAGATATATTTGAGTTTTAACTCTTATATTTTGTTCTATTATTTTTATTTCATAACAGTGTCAAACTTTTCTTTAATTACCCATTATGTTAAAAAATATGTGACATTTTAATATAAAATGACGTGTCAATAACTAATTGATGAACAACAAATTGGACAACAGATCTCAATTCAAAAAATACTAGTTTATTTTCTCTCTTCTCTAATTTTATAGTCTTAACCTATTTTAGTGTAGATTAAAATAAATTTTTTTGTATATTTTAACAAAAGTTAATAAAAAAATGTGAATGAAAAGTTGTGAGTCCCATAAAATATATAATTATTGATTTTAACTCGATATTAAAATTAGATTTTAATCTATGCCGAACCTAGGCTTATATCAACAGTAGAGAATATGCACTTTTGATATTCATGCACCCACGTTTTACATAATTTTAGAAGTTTAAACAATTATTCTACCTTACATAACATGTTGAGATTATTTAACTACTATTTTCAAAGAATCAAATCCACAAAGAAACTATTTAATTGAGAGTTTCAAAGAAAGTAGACGTGTTATTGGATAATAAGGTGACTGCTTTTTAGGTTTTCTTGACTGAAAATTAATTATTTTTACAACGACAAATTAATTCGATTGATTATAGCATCTAGAAACACCCTGAGAGTCGTGTTGTACGCTGACTTGCTTTACAAAAAAACGTCAATCCGCGTCCCTTGGATTTAATAATTTAAATTAATTAATTATTTTCTTCACGTCAAAGTTGATTTTTTAGCCCAACTTGCATCAGGGTTTTAATTTTCAGTCTCCCCTCAACCAGTTTTTGAGCCATCTAGTTGCACATAATATTAGATTATAAATTTATAATCTTTATATTAATATCTCAGAATTTAAGTCCAGATTAAAATTTAGATTTTAATCTAAATCAAAAAAAATAATTAATTTTAATCAAATATTTCATGGGATCCAGAATTTTTCAAACACACATTTCATTAACTTTTATTAAATTACACTAAAAATCTGATTTTTAATCCCCTTCAATCAGAGGCTAAATTTCATTTCAAGTTTAGACTTTTAATAAAGAAATGAATTTCAAAGGTATAGGAGTATGCGTGTTTTGAAGGAAAAAAAATTCAATTCAAAAACATCGATAAAAAAATATTTTTCTCATTATTTTATCTACTCCTCAACTGTAAATTTAAATTTCTATATTACTAAAGAAAATGGACAATTTCAAACAATATTATTTTCTGAAATCTAGATTGTAGAGGTGCATGTTGGCGATGGTTGAATTTTCTGTGATAAATATTAGGTCCTACAATCGTACGTAAAAGTTGACTTTCATAAAATCCCAAGAGTTATTTTCATTGTTTCCCTCGTGTGACTTATAATTTGAAGACTTTAATTGATTGTAACATGAATTTTTCTCATAACCCTATAAGTAATTTTCATCAGATTTTCTCATTTTTTGGGTCCACATAAAAGTTATTGACACCTTTTAAAGCGTGATCGTATTTTTGGAAATTATTTGTAAACGATTTTAAATTATAAATTGATAGAAATGAGTGATGAACGAATAGATAATAAATAGGAATTCCTTGAAACGTGTTTAAAAAAGTGACATAATAAATACACATTGAATACCACATAATAAATAACATAAGCTTATATTTTATATAAAATATTTACACTTTGAATACCACATAATAAATTACAATTTATTTTATGAATTTCTAGAGCATTAATAAAAAAACACATATACTCCTCTTCCATCAAATAATTAGGAAAATTTTAAAAATTTGCATATATAAGAAGTAGTTATAAGGATGTTTAATAGTGTTTTTAAGTGATTATAAATTGTGGGTTTCGCAAAATTTGTAGATAATAAGGTATCTCTACGTAATTTATCACTAAAAAATATACACCAACTTAAATCGCAATTTAAACTTTACCAACATGCATTTCAGATATCATGTTTTTCAGAATTATCACTAACGTATTGTGATTCATTAAGTGCTAACTGCTAACCAATAAAATTTTTTGCAAGTGTCTATATAGAAAAGGAAACAAATTTTCAAATAAAAACTTTTTCTTATGAGTACTAGAAAAGTAACTTACAAATTGAGACAACAGCCTATCTTTGGGAAACATTTTTAGCAAACGATGCTCTTGTTAGGTGAGGATTAAAATCAAATTTTTAGTAGATTTTGATAAAAGTTGATAAAATGTGTGGTTGGAAAGTTGTACGTTTCATGAAATGTGTAATTAAAATTAATTATTACTTTTGACTTAAATTAAAATTTGAATTTGAATTTCCACGAGCACAAGTTATTCCGAAGTCAATTTTGCTCAACATGAGCCTATTTTTGTTGGATGTTGTTGATTTATTACAAACGTGAGCTATTGAGCATGTCGTTTTATTCCCAAATATGGGAATCGACCTTCCATGAGCTTGTGTTGTTTGCTTCCTTCGATGTTGGCATTTTTTATTTTGTTTGATTGTATTTCAATTTTCTTTTGCTCCTTGTACATGATAGTATACAATAATGAAATGCACTAATTTACCTTAAAAAAATTAATAAGTGCTTTTTATCAAGTACAAAACTAAATTGCAATTTCTAAAGCACGAAATAATTTACTTACAACTTGTATACAAACTAAGGCTCGTTGATCAATTCATGCCACAAGAATGACACATATTTATGATGTTTGAGGTGGGTATAAAATCACAGGTTTATTGTTAGCTACTAAAACATTAATTAATTTAGGGATAATGGTAGTCATGGTTCCAAACTTTTCAAAATTTGCAACTTTTATCTTGATATTTTATCTGTTGCAACCATAGTTCCAAACCTTTCATTTCTTTCCCAAAAAAGGACATATGGATGGATGTCCGTTAGTTGATCAAAAAAATTAATTTAATCACATTTTTTAACAATTTCAAAGAGGGCAAAATAGTAATTTTTTAGTTTTCACATTAAATAATTAAATCAAAAGAAGAAGAATAAGAAGAGTGTATACTTTTGTACTTAAAGCCCCACCCCCCAATTTTGTGAAATGGGTGGGGGTAGTTATTGATCTCCAGAGATACGTTGATATCTTCAGCCATCGAAAGCCACACTTTGAATTTCAAAACTCCACTCTTAAAAGACTGTCAAGTGGGAAATCAATGGGGAAGCAAAGGGACCAGATCACATAGGAAGAAAATCGGGAAGAGGCAACCAACTGAAGTAACTGATGTTTGAAAGGGGATGCGACAGCGTTTTGGAGTCTTAGATAAGTTTTAATTGTAAACCCGTTTTATGTTTTAAATCACGCTTCTTCACTATAGATGTGTGGAGGTAAGCGGTTAAATATTGTCTAAAGGGTTTTGGAAGTCAAGTTTTTGCAATCTGAAAAGTTCAGTGAATTTGTTGAATCTCTTCAACAGCTTTCTCATCTCCTTCTTTTTTCTTTTTACGTTATTCTCATCCCCCAATCTATTTTCTATTTTGATTGGTTTCATATTCAGCTAACCCAGCTAGAATTATCCCATTTCTGTGCTACGGTGGTTGTGAAGTTGCAGGTGGAGTTCCGATCGTGACAAATTGTATCAGAGCAGGCATATTAGACTGGGTAATAGGTAATCATGGACACGAGAGCTAAAGTGATGGATGAACACTTGAAGAAGTTGGACTTGGAAATGACCGATTTGGGTGCAGCCTTCAAGGCTGTCACTAGCAGATTGGAAGAAAAAACTGAGGCCACAGATCAAACTCTCCAAATGTTTGGCCATAGACTAGAGAAGATCGAGGACGTCGTATTGGACATGAACCAGAAGTACGAAAATATGGTGGCCATGATGGCACAAATAACATCTAATTTGAGGGCTGAACAGAAGAACAAAGGAGTGGAGGGATCAATGTCTAGCCAGAAATCTGGTAGTGGGTTGACACTGCAAGGTCCTGGTTACCAAGAGGTGGGTAACCATGTTAGGGGTGACTACAGGGGAGGCACCAAGTTACCAAAAATCGATTTCCCTCACTTTGGGAGAGAAGGTCCTAGAGAGTGGTTGAGGAAGGCTAGGAAATACTTCCAGCTCCACCAAACCTCTGATGAATTGAAGTTGGGAATTGCTGAAATGTATTTGAAATGGAAGGTAGACATTTGGTTTGATGGTTTTATGGCAAGCCATCCTAATGCAGACTGGGGTGTATTTTCAGAGGAATTGTGTAGGAGATTTGCAGACAACACAAGGGAGGAAGTGATTGAAACCTTCAGCAAGATAAGACAGGTGGGGTCTATAGTTGAATACCAGGAGAAATTCGAAGAGTTGAAGGCGCAAGTGATACTAACCTTACCCCATGTTCCAGAATCCTACTACATATCTGTTTTTACAAGTGGACTGAAGGGAAAAATAAGATCTATGGTCAAGATGGTGAAGCCAACCTTAGCCAAAGGTTTTGAAGTTGCAAGCCTCCAAGAATCCACTATTTTGGCCATCAACAAGTTCCAAAAGCCCAAAAGTTTTGTGCCTAATACAAACAGATGGAGCTCTCACCCTACTAAACCCCCTGATGAAGTAAAACCCATTGAGACAACTACCAAGCCTAATAGAATATCCAACAACTATAAAACCATTACCCCAACAGACTTCCAAATCAAAAAGGAACTTGGGTTTATGCTATAAATGTGATGAAAAGTATACCCTAGGCCATGTCTATAAAAACAGATCCATAAACTTCTTTTGGTAGATGAGGATGAAGATGGTGAACCTAATGAAGGTAAAAACCAGAATCCGAAGAAGAACAAGAGAATGAAGGAGTGACGGAAATATCAGTCAATGCTTTGGCAAGGAACTTGAAACACAGAACCATTAGAGTACCTGGGGTAAGTAAGGGAAGGAAAATATTAATCCTAATTGATAGTGGAAGCACCCATAGTTTTGTGGATGAAAAACTGATCAAAGAACTAAATTATGTCACTGATGAAGCGAACTGGATGATAGTCAGGGTGGCCAATGGTGACAAACTGGAGAGTAGAGTTGTGAGTCAACGGAAGGTGTAGGGCTGCGAATTTCAATACAGGCTTAGGACTCTCAAGTTGGCTGGGAGTGACATGGCCTTAGGGGTGGATTGGATGAGCCAATTTGGTCCAATCACCTTTGACTTTGAACAAGGTTGTGTCAAGTTCAAATTCTTCAAAAGGGAAATTAACTTGAAGAGTGTGAGTCCCAAACAGCCTGCCAAGATGATGGGGGTAGAAGAGATGACAAGAATGTTTAGCAGAGACTCGTATGGAATAGTGGGGCAACTATGTACTGTCAAGGAGGAACAAATGGAAAACATACCAAGCAGAGTGTTAGAGGTAGTGCATCAATTTGCCCGGGTGTTTGAAGAGCCAAAGGAACTACCACATCCCAGGTCACATGACCATCATATTCCCTTGAAAGAAGGAGCACAACCATTCAAAGTCAGGCCTTATAGGTGTCCTTTTATTCAGAAAATAGAGATAGAAAGGCTGGTACATGAAATGTTAGAGAGTGGCTAGCAATAGCCCATTTGCTTCCCCAGTCCTCTTGGTTAAAAAGAAAGATGGATCGTGGTGGTTTTGTGTAGACTACAGACAACTAAACAACCTAACAGTCAAGGATAAGTTCCCAATGCCCCTCATTGATGACCTCTTGGACGAGCTTCATGGATCCAAGTACTTTTCAAAGATAGACCTCAGGGCTGGTTATCATCAAATCAGAGTAACTGAAAGGGACATTCATAAAACTGCCTTTAAGATACACCAAGGTCTTTATGAGTTCAAGGTTATGCCCTTTGGGCTTACCAATGCCCCAGCAACTTTTCAGAGTTTGATGAATGACGTGTTTAAGAGTCAATTAAGGAAACATGTACTTGTATTTTTTGACGATATATTGGTGTATAGTCCTGATTTGGAGTCACATTGTCACCATCTAACCACAGTAATGGAGATGCTACAGAAACACCAACTTTTTGCTAAGGAGTCCAAGTGCAATTTTGGCCAGCCGTAGGTGGAATACTTAGGCCACATAATTAATCATCAAGGAGTAACAGCTGATCCAAGTAAGGTGAAATCAATGGTGCATTGGCCAAAGCCCAAGAACATCAAACAACTGAGGGGATTCTTAGGGCTAATTGGATACTACAGAAAATTTGTTAAAGGGTATGGAATGATCGCAAAGCCTTTGACTGATCTACTGAGGAAAGATAGCTTTCGGTGGACAGAGACATCTGATCTAACATTTGAACAACTCAAACAAGCGATGAGTTCAACCCCTGTACTAGCACTACCTGATTTTCAGAAGGATTTCATTATTGAAACAGATGCTTGTCAGAGGGGAATCGGGGCTGTACTAATGCACGATAAGAAACCCCTAGCATACTTAAGCAAGGCAATTGGAGTGAGGAACATGGGAATGTCTATTTATGAGAAAGAACTCTTAACCTTAGTCACAACGGTTGGCAAGTGGAGGCATTATTTGGAGGGACATCATTTCATTGTTAGAACTGACCATCAGCCTCTAAAATATTTTTTGAAACAGAGGATCACCACGCCTTTGCAGCAAAAATGGCTCACCAAACTATTGGGACTTGATTATGAAATTTTAATAAAAGGAGGGCTGATAATTTGGTGGCTGATGCCTTATCTAGGAGACATGAAGAGGAGTCGAAAAGTATAGGGCTTACTGTTATAACTCCTGCATGGGTACATGAAGTCACAAACAGCTATACTGATGATGTGTTTGCTAAAGGTAAGATCCAGGCTTTATTAGTAAACCCAGATTTCGATCTCAGCTTCAGTTACAGCAATAATATACAGACATATAAAGGCAGAATGTACATTGGTATAGGAGGAAAAATTAGATCCAAAATCATACAAAACATACATGGATCCCACTTGGGAGGACACTCAGGCATACATAACAGCATACACAGGGTAAAACAGTATTTTTATTGGCCAGGAATGAATCGGGAGATAAGGACTGAGGTGTTGCAATGTAAGGTGTGCCAAAAATGTAAAGGTGAAAATGTTCTGTACCCTGGTCTGCTACAACCATTACTAGTTCCTTTACATGCTTGGAGCCATGTTAGCTTGGATTTCATTGAGGGGTTCCTAACTCAGGAGGCAAGGATACTATACTGGTGATTGTGGATAGATTTACTAAGTATGGCCATTTTTTAGCCCTCTCACACCCATTTACAGCAGTAACGGTGGCCAAGACATTCCTAGATTCGATTTTTAAACTCCATGGCTTACCCCAAAGCATTATCTCTGATAGAGATAAAGTATTCACAAGCAGATTTTGGCAAGAGTTGTTTAGGTTACTTGGTACAAAACTTCACCTTAGCACGACCTATCATCCCAAATCAGATGGGCAGACAGAAAGGCTCAACCAATGCCTTGAAATGTATATAAGATGTATGACTTACCAACAGCCTAAGCAATGGGGAAAATGGCTATCACTAGCTGAATGGTGGTACAATACCACCTACCATTCTTCTATTAGAATGACACCATTTGAAGCTCTATATGGGATCAAACCACCACACTTGGCACTAGGTCCTTACCAACAATCTAATGTGGCAGCGGTAGAGGACTTACTACAGCAAAGATACAAACTCAATCAACAATTGAAGGAAAACCTCTCACGGGCAAGTGCTAGGATGAAAATGTATACAGATAAAAATAAAACTGAAAGATCTTTTACTGAAGGTGACTGGGTATTCCTAAAGCTTCACCCCTACAGACAACATTCGGTAGGAAATAGTCTAAATCAGAAGCTGAAGGTGAGATACTTCGGGCCATATAAAGTTACTAACAAAGTTGGGACAGTGGCTTATCAATTGTCATTACCTACGGGGTCCAAGATTCATCCGGTTTTCCATGTTTCCCTTTTGAAGAAGAAGTTGGGAGACAAAGCGATCCCTGTATCACAATTACCAGTCGAACCTCAAGCTATTCAGCTTGCACACCAACCCTTATCCATCTTGCAAACCAGGCTGGCCCCAAGAAAAACCGTTCAGCTGTACAATGGCTAATTCAGTGGACTGATCTTTCACCAAAATGTGCAATCTGGGAAGATGCAGAGTGGATTAAAGCTCAATTTCCTTCTTGTAGATCTTGGGGACAAGATCAAGGTGATAGGGAGGGTTATCAAGTAGGAAATCAATGGGGAAGAAAAGGGACCAGATCACACATGAAGAAAACCGGGAAGAGGCAGCCAACTGAAGTAACTGATGTTTGAAAGGGGATGCGACAGCGTTTTGGAGTCCTAGATAAATTTTAATTGTAAACCCGTTTTATGTTTTAAATCATGCTTCTTCACTGTAGATGTGTGGAGGTAAGCGGTTAAATATCGTCTAGAGGGTTTTGGAAATCAAGTTTTTGCAATCTAAAAAGTTCAGTGAATTTGTTGAATCTCTTCAATAGCTTTCTCATCTCCTTCTTCTTTCTTTTTACGTTATTCTCATCTCCCATTCTATTTTCTATTTTGATTGGTTTCATATTCAGTTAACCCAGCTGGAATTATCCCATTTCTGTGTTACGGTGGTTGTGAAGTTGCAGGTGGAGTTCTGGTCGTGACAAAGACTTCATCCATGGCTCCGTCAGCTTCAAAGACCGCCCTGTCTCTTGCCCAAATTCNTATCCCATTTCTGTGGTACGGTGGTTGTGAAGTTGCAGGTGGAGTTCTGGTCGTGACAAAGACTTCCTCCATGGCTCCGTCAGCTTCAAAGCCCGCCCTGTCTCTTGCCCAAATTCGTTTGTAGGAAGTTCACTAACTTCATCAAGGTACATACCTACAACATTCAAGCAACGACTCTTGCCACTAACCCGTTTATTAAAAAAGTGTATTTTGATAGAAAAAGGTTTGTTTACTTGTTTTGTTCAATTTATTAGGCGCTGAAGTGATTGAGAGATTTGCATACTACAGCAGAAATTTGAATTTCATAAGGTTGGGTGAGTGGGTGGCGGAGTGACCAGCAGTGGCCGATGGCCGTGGTTTTTGGTTGTTGCTTGGGGATGGGGTGGAAGATGACCTTTTTTTTTTTAATCTCTCCTCTTTATTTCTTT
>CAIGRT010124446.1:0-16048 GCA_903798405.1 Fraxinus platypoda | reverse complement strand
TATAGAATAAATGAATGATATTGTTGATAATGATTTGTAAATTGTAGAGAGTAGATAGTATAGAATGAAGGTTTGGTGGGAAAAAAATGTTGTAATGGATGGATATTTGTAGGGAAGAAAAATGAAATGGAAAAATATATATATATAAAGGACCGAAACTCAGTGACCGTTTCGGTCCAAGTGACCAGAACGGTCACTGAATTTAATTCAGTGACTGTTCTGGTCACTGAATTTTAATTTTTGCTTCTTTTTTTAAAATTTTTTTTACGAGCCGAGCCAGCTCGTGGCTCGCAAAAAAAGGAGCCCACGAGCCTGGCTCGTGGGGCTACTCAGCACCTGAAATTTTGATTCTAGGCTTGATAGATGTAATTGAAGAGGTCAGGGACTAGGTGTTACCTGCGATAATACCTTTTTTTACAATCCTATCTTCTAGTTTTTGTATTTTTGTGCGTAGAGTAGTGCATTCTGCCATTAACGCCTTTAAATTTTCAGCCATCCTTTGGATGCTTTATGTAGCCAAATCTTCTCTTACATCGGTCCAGACATTGTTATTTGTTGAGTTTATGCTAATTGGTGCTGCAAATTTTAGGTGATCTCTTCCTGCTCGTTTCATTTTTCTTCACTCTAGGTGTTCTCTTAGGTAGAGCGTAGAATTTCGTGGTTTACTTTGTTCAATCTTTCCACAGACGACATTAATTTGTTGATGGTAAAAATTTGATCAAATGATTTTATTGATAAACAATTACAATTAAAAATCAACATGATTACAATCAACAAATCATCTCACCTATCTATAAGTTTCACCTCCTGAATTTAATAACCTAAATGTTTAAACTAGAATAAGAGGAGAAATAACTATTTGAGAGGAAGATATTTGTGTTACATGCCTTCTTCAAATGGGGAGGGGAAATTTATAGATTTCCCTCCAAGTGTTGGGGTAACTTGGTCATTCTTGTGTTGTGCCAGGTAGCTACCCCTTAGTGGTAGTCTGATAAGTGATTTCAGTTAACGATCATGTTTTGGTCATTTGCCCATGTGCAGCTTATAGCTAGCTTGTATATGGGAAAAGGTTCGCGATTTTTTGGCGAACATTTTGCTTCTTCTTACTCTCGCATATTGCCTTTTGCTTCGTTGAAGGGAGATCTCTCGAGATGCTTTATCTTCTTCTACAGCAGTAATGGATTAAATTCGACAATAAAAGTTAGCGTGGTTAATGCGAAAGAATTCTTCATATTATATCTCAATGTGTTTGAGCTTTGAAATTTCAGAAAAACTAGAGAAAGGGGAATACAATTAACTACGCTATACGCGTAGATCCTTGCTCGTGCATGGAGGATTTAGTTCCCAGTATCTTTATTTAGAACGTTGAAGTGCACAGAGTTAAAAATGATTGCTCAAAAACTTTCTTCCATAAAATACTGTGAAATTGTATCGAGCTCGACTCAATCAAACAAAGCATTCCCTATATTTTTCTCTGTACCTTTTCCCAAACGAGCCCCTGTTTGACATCCTTATTTTGGCATTTTAAAGTGTTCTAAATTTTTTTTACAGTGCTATTTTGGTGTGTTCAAAAGAAATTTTTAGTACCACTTCTTCGACCTTTGTGTGCGTGCAACTGTGGAGTCAGACCACAAATTTATTGGAAACAATACTAATTTGTCATTGAGAGCAAGTCTGTGAGGGCCTGAAATTAGAGATTATAAATGCAACATGGCCAAAAAAAATTGCTTTCACATATCATATTCCGCTGGCACTGCTTGTACATAAATTACAGAACTATACACTTCTGATTTTGAATACTCCGGAAAAATGCTAGTAAAAGGGCAAAAAAGCCATGATCGGGCTGAAGACTAGCATATGATGAAGATCAACCCCATTGATCTCACATGGATGAATTAGTGTGCCTAAAACAGTCAGCTTCTTTGTAAGAGTTAATCGAAATACTATGCATTCGCACCCTCAAACAGATTAGTGGACTCTGATTAATAGTCATCATAATGGAGGAATTTCTCATACGTCGTTCCTCTGAGAGCCTTGTTGACGTCGTCCCAGTTCTTGATGTGCTCTGACAATGGTCCTTTGTGTATTTTAACTTGGCGACTTGTTAACTCCATTTGCGGCAGCCTTAAAAAGTCTTGAACATCAACCAATTTCTGCAACATAAGTGAACGCAATGAGGCACAGGAATGTAAACTTTCACAACACGGGGACTGAAGAATTGCTGATAATCAAATCTTATAACTATATATGAATAATTTTGGCATTCAGTAAAAGGAACATCCTAGAAAAGTCCACAATCATCATAAAAATGTGAGCAAGAATTTACAATTATTTATAAACTGGTAAAATTTGATAACTCTGCCTATGTTTTCATTGCCAATCCCAACCCCCTGTAAAGGATGAGGGTCACGGTATGCTATTGGCGAAAATAAATTTTGTAAAATCTTAGGACATTAATCATAGTACACATTTAGTTGGGGTGTCCGATCTAGTTACTTTAGATATTTCAGTAGATCAGAAAAAGAATTCATGTAGCCGGCCTTAAATATATTGATAACAAGACTTAGCCTCTATTCGGAAAGAATTTATAAACAGTTTACTTTATAAATAGATAGAAATAAGTGGTGGATAAGTGGATAATACTTATGGGTCTATTGGAATGTGTTATTAAAAATGAAAGTTTGACCATTTATAAATAGTTTAGTGTTTTTTCCTTTTTGTGGTTAAAATTTCATAATAATGGTAGACTAAGTTGTGCAGAAATCTATTGCAACTTCAACCTCACAACTTCTATAAAATAAATAAAGGTTGCAAAATTATGACTTTCCATAATTATTTGTCAATGATTCCTTTTGATGTTGAAGAAGCAACTTACAGTTCGATTTTTTACAAGATCTTCATAGTACAGAATGACGAGACGAGTGCTGCTAAAATACTCCAAGGCCTCCAAGACTGTCTTCTCCATTTGCTTTAAATCCATCACCAGAGACGATAAATTGATGACTGGCTTATATCTGGAAAGGGTATCGGCCTACACAAAACAGGTAAAAAATCACGATCTTAAGAATGCATGCCCCTTGGGGTCAAAAGGGGGTGACAGTCGGGGGTACCTCTTCAAGCGAATGCACATGAGACTTGTGAGTTCCATTCAGAAGTTTTGCATATCGATCAAAGGAATTTGCAAGTACTGAAACCATGCGGCGTAACAGATTTCTTCTGAAGAGAAATATTACAGAAACGCCTCTATTGTTGAAGTATTCTACAATTTCTTTATGGTTCTCCATCAACCCCTGTATCAGCCAAAAAATAACAATACAGATAAACATTTTTCCCGGTTAACACTTAACACTATCAACTGAAAAGGGGGGATGACAAGAATATATGTAAAATTTAAGTTTCCAGTGACTGCACATTACACTTCTACCAGCCAGAGGGGTTTCACAAACACGACAAGGTAAATTCAAAATGAAAAGACTTTTTGGGCATGTTAGGTCGGGAGGATTAGATAGGTCTTGACAATAGTAAGCGTGGTTTAAGAAATCCCGGCTTGCCTTAAGGCCGTCTCAGAGTGAGACCCAGAAAAATGCCTCAAAGCACTTATTGTAGAGTAGTTTTGGAGGCATATGCCTCAACTAAGTAAAATATGTGCTGCACAGAACTACCCAAGGCTTCTAAAGTGTGCAATCTTTAATTTTCCAGACTTATTTACTTTGCTTTAAGTATGAGCCCCCAAAATATTATAAATCCTGATTGATGGACTTTGGGAATAGCCAAATGCCCCACTTTAACATTAAAAATTTGTTTCTCTAGACCCGCTTTGGGAATAGTCTAGTAATATTTGCTTTTTTGTTGCTTAAAAGATTTTTCTTTTGTTTTCAGACAGTTTAAATTGTACTATTATGAATTTTGAAAATTGCTTACGTTTTATTATGCACTTATTTTGCAGTTCAATAATATTTTGACATTTTAAGTTCATGGTGACATTTACGCCTCAAATATCTTGAGGCCTACGTCTCGCATCACGAAAAAACGCATCAGTACACAATTATGCCAGACGTACCTAGTATTGTGTACCGGAAATGAGTGAATTCAATTACTTTTACTATGCCGAAAAACTGGAATGTGTGAACCACTTGGACTTTAAGAATATTAACCAGCGGTTCACCTCCCTCTCTCATCTGAATTTACTTTATAGCATGATATATATCAATCAACAAACAACAAAATCTTCTCTTTTGATCTGTCCTACTTGTATACTTAATTCAGTCGTAATTGTTGTATCAGAGCTCAAAAGAATTGAGGTACTTGAATTGTTTAACATGGATAATTACACTGCATGAGAAAACTTCCACCAGGCACAGGGCAATAAATAAAAGAACCATAGAGAATGTGGATTGTTTTGCACAAGTACAAGATTATGTGACGCATTTTCTAAGAAGGCTCCTGTTACCTGTAAAACTTATATTTTCAAGATACTTCCGTACTACTCAAAAATTTGTCCTGAATTAGTACCTTCTGAATTCATTAAACCTCATTTAGAGACAATCCTTGTATAATGCAATGTGTCCTGAGTAAATCCCACAATGCCTTCCCTAAAACATAGTACTATGGACTCTTTGCCAATATCAAATTGATCAAAGGTTGAATACCTTACTGTCTTTTACATATTCTATTCTCTTCATAAGTTTTAAGTAACTGTTTACTCGCTAAACTAGACTGTCTATCATTGTCCATTAGACAAATGTAAGAGCCACGTCTAAGACTGTTGACCAATCTATTAAGAAGGGTGTCATTTTGGTTCCCCAAATTTCTCTCCAAATGCAAAAGTAGGGTTTAACTTCAGGGTACTCAAAACTTAATTAGGCACTCCAATCATGAATTATTGCAATCTCTAACCTGATTAAGCATCCACTTGAAGCCGACTGCAGCTGAACACTGGTTCTTGGAAGCACTGGTAAACCAGTCCAGATTATAAACTCTATCAAGAGTTGTCAATATTGACGTGACATTATTTCTCCTCTCTTTGACAGAAAATATCTCGCCGTTGGAGCTTACATTAGTATGGCTATTTAACAAAGTCTCAAACCATCCACTTCCAGATCTTTGCATTGACAATATAACAAAGTACCGTACAGGATTACATGCGCATTCAGCCCTAGCATATACAGAAGAAATCAACATTAGATCCAGCAAAACATGAGAACGAAGATTAATAGACAGAGAAAAGTTTCAGGTATACCTACTAAAGGTTTCAGGCTTTGGATAGTGCACATACGGAATTTGAGATTGATCAACTTCATAATCACGGCAATGCCTCTGGTTGATTTCAACATTTAACAATTTACTGCTGGTGCCAAATTTTGATTGATTTAAACAGACTGAGCAGATATATACACCACAAATCATTGCAAATACCAAGACTATTATCCTCAACAAATTTGGGGATTTCTTGGGAGCTTTTATAATTATGGAGCCCTGAAATCCATTTAAAAGCCATTGTCACTACAGGAAAAAAAATAAAAAAAATAGAACCCATCATGTTCGATTTGTAAGGAAGAAATTTGGGTGTAGAGGGAGGTTCAAAAGCAAGCCAAAATTAGAAAACAAGTGTGATGTCAATTTCACTCAGATTATTATAAACAAATTCAAATTTCCTCTCCCATAGGCATAACTTACTACATCAAAAATATCCCACTCAATTCATCCAAACCCGTATAAATTTCCACAGATTTTCAACATGAATAATATTAAGAAGAAAAACATCTAAAAACTAATATCAAAGAAGAAAAGAAGCTAAACTATTCACAGAATTGCAGGCCAAACATGCCCATAGAGAAAAATCTAAATTCAAAGAATCAATAAAACCATAGCTCCAATGAACTCATAACTCATAAAATTTAATAAACTAAGACTACATTAAAAATATTTCACTCAAATTCATCACAACCCACCAAAGAATAAGCATAAATTTCAATAGATTTTCAACATTGAACTATCAAGGAAGAAAAACAGCTAAAAACTTCTATTAAAGAAGAAAAAAAGCTAAAAAATTTCCAGTATTGCAGATCAAACACCTAAGAGAAAAAGCTGAATTCTTGAATCAAGAACATTATAACTCCAATGAACTCAAACCCATAAAAATTCAATAAATCAAGAAACCAAATAAATGAGAAAAAAAAAAACCAACCTTGGTGAAAACACAGATTGCTTCAGCCATTATTTCTCCCAAGAAAGAAACAAAAAATCAAAAGGGCCCTTCCCAGAAAGCTCAGATTCCTCTCTATATATACACGGCGTATATACATATGCAGGGAATATTGAGTACAGCAATGTCCCTCGTTAAGAACGAAGCATTAAAAGCTTACAGCTGGGGGCACTCCTCTTTACTTTCAACTTCTTCTCCTCCGCCCAGTCTCTTCCGAAATACTTTATTTCAAATACAATTGAAATCAGATAAAAATAGAAATTTAATGAATATTTAATTATTAAGGATAGATTCTGATCTTGTAAATTCGTACCCAATTGGCGTAATGCAGAGTAGTAGTCTAGACTCCAACACCAAACCTAATAATAAAATAAAAGCACGCGATTTCAGGCGGACCGAAGGGCAGACTGCAAAGCTAGCGCTGCTTATTAGAACTTTGACTTTTGTTGGGTCCCTTCCCTATGAGTTAGGCCGGAGATTGTCGATATTAGGAGTGTCTTATAATCGGATCGCATTTCAATTCAAAAAAACCTAAAACGTCAAGGATCAAAATGATGGAAAAAAATAAAAATAAAGATAAAAAATAGAATTTTAAGTTTAAGTCAATTATTCTTAGCTTGTTCTAATAGTTTCTTATTTCATGAATTTTAAATTGATTTTACATTTTTTTCAAGGCAAACGAATACATTCAGAGAAGATTTCATAGTATTAACATACACACACAATAAGTAGAGAATACAATGATCCGGGATGGGTTATGTGTAGCCCTTCTTGCCCCTCATACCGTTGGGAACTTATAAGGGATTAAAATATCACCATTTACAGTCATATTTATTTATTTAATTGGTTATATTACAAAATATAATTTTAATTTAAATACATAAAAAATAAGAGACGAGAATATCTAGATAATTTGAAACTCGTGAAAAAAGGAAAACGAAGAATTTGTATCACTTTTGAAGAAAGAAGCATATATCTATCAAAAAATTCAAAACCAAAACATTATTTAGAAATCAAGATTCATTTTTTCACTTGAAAAGTGTCACGTGGGAAACTTTCCTTTGCCCCATAGAGGGTACAAACTTCGTTACAAAAAATTGTTTTAATTAAACTTTAAGCTTCCAACTGAGCCCTAAATATGGGTCCTTTAAGACCCCCTTTAAATAATAATTATCATTTTACCCCTCTCTCTTAACCTGTTTTTACAGTTATAATTATCGGCAAGTCGACACGTTAATATATTAAAAGAAAATATATTTATATTATCAGCACATCTCAAAAAAAAAAAAAAAAAAATCGTAATGAGCTTCAAAAAAAAAAAAAATTTGTGTTGGAAAAAAAAAACATTTGGGAGAGTAAAAGGGCGCGAAACAAGGTCCTACGACATTGACTTCGAGGACAGATTTGCCCTTTACAATTACTTAATTATTTATTCTTCCACTTGAAGTTTTGTCTCATCATTTATGGCCCGTGTCGACAAAGATATTAGAAAAATAAGCTTCATTTTGGAAATTAGAGAAACAACGTGCCCTTTACGGCAATTTGATACTGTAATTTTTTTTTTTTTTAGACCTAAAACTTGTTCCCGCCATAAAATTTGTTTATTTCCTCGGTTAAGTCAAATGACGGTGCGTCAATAGCTAGTTTTCGATGGTTAACTAGAAGAAATGTTTTTCAAAATAAAATTAATATACGCGAGTTTAGACTAACGTAAAAAAAACATGTTTGGAGTGTTAAGGGCGAGCGGACGGCCAATCTAAGGCCTTGCATGGTGTTTGTGTGTAGAGGTGGATCTTGGTAGATTCGACTTTCCAAATATTTGGATTGGGTCTGACAAATTTTATTTTATTTTTCAAAAAATCAAAAATGCAAAAGAGGTCTCAATAATACATATTTAGCCCTTGTTTGGTCCGAATTAAAATTTGATTTTAATACAAGTCAAAGTCAAACAATCAATATCAACCACATCTTTCATAGGTCTCACATCTTTTCAACCACACATTTCAAAAACTTCTATCACAATCTACTAAAAATCTAATTTTAATTTGGATTATTCTTGTTATACATAATATATTACCTAATGTGTACCATAATTGACAAATGGCGGCCCCCTATTGGTCAATTATGGCACATATTAGGTAAATAGTTATGTATTTGTAGCATAGCTCTTTTAATTTTTACCAAACACCCTCCTAGCCCTTCCAATCAGTCAAAATGTATGTCACCTGCTAGACATCATTATATTTCAACACGTGCTTTTGTATATTACACAAATATGTCATAGATTATGAACTGGGTCCCGCCTCTACTCAGTAGGCTTGGTGGTCTATGATCAAAAGAGGCCTAATAAAATTATGGGAAAAATATATAGAACCCTACAATTAAATATTAATTTTCATAAACAAGTAAGTTAAGTTTAAAATTGAGATTTCAAATGATATTGTAATTAATAAAAATTTAATTATGCCTAACCACTTCATTTCCAAACCCGATCATTTTTCTCATCCCTTCTCTTTATATATCATCTCCTTCTTTCTATCACATACCACCATTGGAGAAACCATCGCCATCGTCAATAGTGCTCACGATGTCGTCGATGTCACCGACAGCAACGTCCACCAATCTACCAGATCTGACTCTGAAACCACCAATTGGACCCCCCTCCTCCACCTAACATTTCTACTCTCCTTCTATCATCGTCAAACCTCACTCTTCCACCAGATTTGGTTTAGTTGGAGTGCTCACAATGTCGTCGATGTCACTGCCAGCAACGTCCACCGATCTACCAGATTTGACTCTGAAACCACCAATTGGACCCCCCCCCCTCCTCCACCTAACACTTCTACTCTCCTTCTATCGTCGTCAAACCTCACTCCTCCACCAGATTTGTTTTAGTTGGAGTTTGATTACAAATATGACATGGCCACTGGATTCTTCTATCCAATTAAGCTCGCCAAGCCAGTTTGGTTGCATAAAATCAATAAATTTTTTTTAAATTTCAAATCAAAATTATCGAATAAAATCACTAAAAAATAATTTTGACTTTAACAGACCTTATGATCTACAGAAAGAGGAATTAGTCACCGTTTCTGCAAAGAAAAACGCGAGAATCACACAATTGGAAATAATTTATCTTCTCCGAGTTAACCACCGCCATGACAGCAATAGATCCGACAGTGTCAGACCGAGGGGTCTAAAGTCCACATTTACAATTGTAAGTTAGATATAAGAATTCAACAAAAAAAAAAAAAAAAATTAGAAACACGAGTGATAGAATAAGCAAAGGTTGAGAATTAAAATGTATTGCAATAAATAAAATTACGGTGACAAGTTCACAAATTCACTGCCATCAACTTGCAATTTGCTTGTATGATTCCTCTGTAATAAACACAAAAAGGTAAATAGCCTGCTTCTCCTCCTTCAATATGTAGCGAATGAATCCAACATCAAATTATAAGTCCTCACATTCTAATGATAGTTTGTCCAGGTATGAAGCAGTCACAAGCATATCATCCGTATACCAATTGTCAATTGATGATACAGGGAGATGCAGGGTAAACCCTTGTACATATTTTCCAGGTTGTTGGAAAATACATGTCTTGGGTCGTTCACGTGGAATGATCCGACAGAGGAAATGGTTTGAATAGAATTCAAACTCATAACTTCCCTCAACCCTCATCAACTCCTACAACTTCAATCACTTTTGTCTTGAAAATTGGGGAAAGAAAAGATAGTAGTAAGGCTCATGGTGAAATTCATATGAAAAAAACCACCAAAATTGAAAAGCGCCTAGAACCATATTTTTTGAATGAAAATTCACAAAATTAGGCACTTAGATTGTAAATAATAATCTCCTTCAATTGTAATTGAGATTGGAACATTGGGGTGTGAAAAAATGTAGATTTTGGAATTTGGAAATCAAAGTGATTCAGTCACAAATTTATTTATTTTTTCTTTTTCTAAGAATTCCTGATTCGAATTTATGTTCAAACATGATGCGAATTTTTCATATCAGAGCCTTAAAAAGTTAATTCTTTGCAGTATTTCATATTTTCTAAGGTTTTGCCCCAATCTCATTTTCAAGGGGACCAAATTGTTTCACCAGTTTTTGCCCAAAAAGTGGGTCAGCCCAAATCTGAATTCAGCCCAAAAAATTGGAAAATTTGCTTTTCTGACTCAAATCTAGACGTTGCCATTGAAGGCAGGTCGGTCTATCGGCTAGTTCGCTCCGATTCCTTGGTCTGAACTTTTACTGAGCAAGTCTAGGAGGTTCGAGCCAGCATCCACGATTTTAAAATGGTAGCTTCTCATATTCTAGTTTTAGTTTTCTAATTATAGATTTTAAAATTACTAATTTAACATTGATTAATTGAAATAAATCCATTTATGTCCTTTTTTATAATTATTTCAATAATAAAGTAGTTTATTGAATACTTTTTAATTTACTAAATTTGAGATGCAATAGAATATTAGTTTCAATTTAAAATAATAATTATTAATACTTTTTCTTAGAAAAATACATGGTGAAATTATACATTTTTTAAAATTAAAAATAAATTTTAAAATATTATTTTTTGAAAATATTAATTAAAAATAATAAAATATTAATAATAATAATAATAAATTACTTTTGTTTATTAAATATCAAAATGCTGATTTTGTAATGTACACTAAGGATGTGTTTGAGCTTCTTTTTTTTTTTTTTTTTTAAGAATATGTTTTATAATAGTGATTTTTTGAAAAATGTGTATTTAAAAAGTAGATTTTTTTTAAAAAAATTTACGTATAAAATTATTTTATTAGAAAAATATGTGATAGAAAATTTTTTTTTTTTTTTTAAAGAATATGTTTTATAATAGTGATTTTTTGAAAAATGTGTATTTAAAAAGTAGATTTTTTTTAAAAAAATTTACGTATAAAATTATTTTATTAGAAAAATATGTGATAGAAAATTAGTTTGGAGATATCTGAATTTTGATAGAATGGGGCTCAAACAGGGTCTAATTATGAAACAAAAGTTTATCAAATACTTGTACGATTCTTTTTTCAACGAATGATTTATACAACACAACTACAGTTGATTCAATTAAAAGCAAAATAATACTAAAGTGTTACAATTAATATAATCATTACCCCCATTTTATTGTAATAATGCGTCCACACAGGATAATGATTACATATAATGACTCCATTTTAATCAGGATCCTCCTTGTAGTCAGAGTAGATAGTATGAAATGAAGTTCATAATCATGTGTTAAATCAAGGAAAAAGATGTAAGTTACTCCCTCGAATATTTAAATTTTATTTATTTATTTATTTTTGCCTAATTTCACGAAGGGTCTAGAATTTATTCTTTTATTTTGTTGATAGAGACTTTATATTTAGTAATTGGGATTCTGGGTTTGAAAAAAAAAAGAAAAGAAATTATCCGTAGCAATTGATTTCGATATATCATTTACTTGTTTGCTACAAACGAAATAAATTGAATTGAGTGTGCTTCACTTGATTGAATTCTAATTCAAATTTGCAAGGACTAATGTGCGTTGATAGGGGCCTAGAAACATAGCATGACGAATTTTGCCATCTGTACTGGGGATCTGTTCAGATAGCCTTATAGATGCACGCCATGCATACATCTGTCATGCTACATGTACAAATCCCTATATAGGTAGCATTTCTCTAGCATGTGATGGTTTGTCTAACTAGGTTGACATGTCCATGTCATAACCCGTTCAAAATTGTGTCTCGGATTAGGTGCGTCTTGTTGCTTTAGATAAAGTTGTATACTTTTATCTCTCTAATATAAATTGTGAAATAAATAAATAACTTTGCAGTAAATTTGAACATAATAAAACAAAAGAGTGAATCTTAATTTTTCCGAATAGAAAAAAGTTAAGAAGTGATATAAATAACTAGGGTTATGAATGTAACAAGATTATGGATGTAATAAAATAAGAAAATAAATATGAAGGAGAAAGTATTTAAATGGTACATATTAGGGACCATTGAGATGGTTTTGCCAAAAGAAAAAAGTGACAATTTTACATTGGTTAAATGAGGAAAGTGGACCACGTACCCTGTGAAAGTGCACCAGTCATAGTCCATTAATAGCTGGTCCTTAAGAGCCGTCTTCTTCTTTGCTACCTTTCTTTGTCACACTTTATGTGTAGATACTTAATACTAATTTATCTTTATGATTCATTGCGCATTTTCGAACCATTTCTGTGCCATGCTCGGAAATCTCCTACATTTCTACTTTCGATATTCCGGGACAAGAAATATTTGACTTGGATAATGGCTCTACAGTTAACTTAGAAAAATAAATGAAATTTTTAATTGTTAGAAAAAAAAAATTAAATAATGAGATATTAATTTATTATAGATCACAAAATGGTTTTTTTTAAAAAAAAAAATTATAAAATAATTCCAATGAATATCTGTTTATTTTCCAGTGCCCACCCCACAAAAAGTCCACGTGCTTTGTCCTTTCCCGTTCGTGGACAGAAAGTAAGAAATAAAGAATCAATTTTAACTTTTGTAGTTAATGTGTATTATTTGAGAATTAATTAAATTATATTTTTAATGAAATAAAATTGTGCTATAGTTAATTATTAATTTTTGATCGAATAAATTTTGTCGCTATCAAATTCAAAGTTTTTATCATCGTAGTAATGTCAGTGTTATGATAACATCGTAGGTTTGTCGTGTCAACTCAGTGTGAATGCCACTATATATTTATCATATTTGCATCATGCATGCAGTTGTTAAACGTTCATTAGATTAATTCAAAATCTCGAGTAATAGTCGAGAGAGACTTCTCAAAATTTTGAAAGAACTAATTTTCTGTCACTATTACAATTGTAATCATTACATTCGAGATTGCTCCAAATACAGACGCGATGTCTGCCAACAACTTGATCTTATCCAACTTGAATGAGTGTCAAAATAACTTTTAGAGACAGACTATTCGACCTCTTTATAAGTTCTATTTAAGTTTCAAAATTGCTTATTTTATTAGAGAAGATCATGCTTGAAAAATCTGTCTATGAACGTACGATCTTCTTATAAATATATTATTTAATGATGTTAATAGTCTTTGAGTGATTAGATCTTAAACATTCATTCCAAAATGTTGCAAATTTACACTACTCACCTAATGGCGGTCCCGTTGTGGCACTTAATTAAATGAACATCCACGCTATGCCTGAGACAATGGTAGATCTACGTAACGGCGCCGTCAAGATCCCTTTTTAACGGAGTTAGGACCTTGCCTTTGCAAATTGAACATAGATTTTTGCATTGCACTTTGGTAAAATCGGTTCATATTTGAACCGGTTCTGATATCTCTAAACCCTATCTGAACTGGACAGTTACTAAGTGGTCTAACCGATTCTTGATCGATTTCTTTGTTAACTTGAACAAGTAATGTAACTGAATCATATCCAGTTCGCAGGCCGAACGGTCCAATTCTGTCCGATTTCAATAACTATGATATGTATAAATGGAAAATGTTGCACAAATTTTACACCACTCATCCAACTATTCACCTAATGGCTGTCCCGTTTGTGGCACTTATAAATGAGCATCCATGCTATGTCTTACCGAAATCCCATGGTAGATCTAAGTAACGGCGCCGTCAAGGATCCCGTTAATTTTAACGGAGTTAGGACCATGCCAAAATGAGAAGGCAATCCGAACCGTTCAACGGAATTGTCTGGCCACGAAGCATATTCAATATCATCATTACCCACTCACTCCTTCACTCGTTCTCTCTCTATTCTCTCCTCTCCTTCTCTTTCTAAAAATTCTGTAACAGAAAAAAGCGATTCAAAGGCAGAAAATTCTCTACTGCACAAGATTCTCGCATGAGTAGAGAGAGAAAAAGGATTTTTCGCAATGTTCATAGCTCTTGATCTTGTTGCAGCATAGCATAAAGACCACAAGGACCATACAATTTTCGAGAATTTCTCAAACCACTGGTGTTTTTTATCCAAATTTTTGAGTTTTTGACTGTAATATAGAGAGGTGGTGGCCGAGGGAGGCGTAAGAATAACAAGAGCTAGAACAATACTAGCCGCGAATACGTCGGCGAATAAAAGGAAAAAAGTTGATGGAGAAGAATTGGAGTTATCTACATCCTTAGTTCAGCTTGAAACTCGGACTCCAAGTATAATGACGCTGGAGAATTCAGCTTTGGGAAATTCGACATGCGAGAGTGTTAGCACCGATCATGTTTTAGCATCTTGTTGCTCAAGTAATGAATCGAGTGAAACGGAGAAAGAGAATTCGAAATTTGTAGATCTGGAGGTACATGTTTAATTCAATCTTCGAGTGACTCTTTGAATTTTTGCATCAAATTTTAGATATTGAATTTCGAATTTCTTGTAGATACATGAGGAGACTGAGATTGGTGTGGAGGTTGAAACATGGACACATGATCTTGAGGATTGCCGAGAGAGGTAAACAAATAGATTACATTCGTGTAAATGTAATTCTATTCATCATTTCTCTTCAATATCCATTTCTTGCTGTTTCTTTCGAATTTTATAGTAGAGTGACCACTCCGTCTAGCGAGGTTGAAGCCGAGGTAGAGTCAACGGTTACGTCTCGAGAGTCGAATGCTCGCTGTTGCAGTTGTTTTACGATGCAGACGATGCCTTCGGAAAATGAGCTCGAAGCATTCTTTGCCACTGCTGAAAAAGATATCCAGAAACAATTCACTGACAAGTAACTCTCCATCTCCCTCTCAAGCTTCTCGTCTAAAAGCTTAAACACAATTATATGTATTTATTTAAATCTCGTCTTAGTTTATCGAAATTCTCTCATGTGCACAATTCTGATAAAATACAGGTATAATTTTGATATTCTAGAGGACAAGCCACTGGAAGGAAAGTACGAGTGGGTTGAATTGAATCCCCAGTTAGGTTGCACCAACATGGAAACGGGAAATGCAACAAGATGCGACACTTGACTTAATTTTAGGTGATTTTAATGCTTTCTAGCTAGGTTTCTATTTCAGTTGAGATGTATGCCTTCTCTCTATTTGACTCTAAATAAATTAGAATTCTGCAAGTAGTATCTGGGAATTTTATGAAAAATTCACCTCCTTTTTCGGCAAAAGATTTGAGAACCAAACCGCTAAATAAAAGCTCTTTATTTATCCTTTTTGCACCTATGCACTTCTTGATACTAGTACATATGCCAATCATAGTTCATGTGTAACCATAATTCCAGGCCTGATTATTCCATGATCAACTATGCAATTTTTATTTTGTTAAACTTAAGTTCTTTTTACTTTAAAAAAACTAACTTTTAAATATAAGCAGACATAGTTCTAATTTGGTTTGACTAAAAATTAAATTTTTAAATAAATTTTGATTAAAGTTGAGAAAATGTGTGGTTGAAAAGTCCCATAAAATATATGTTGAATGAATTGGAAAAAAAATAAGTTTTAAAAAATGTGAGCCAAACAAGCATGGGGGGGGGGGGGNGGGGGGGGGGGGGGGGGGGGGGGGGGGGGGGGGGGGGGGGGGGGGGGGGGGGGGGGGGGGGGGGGGGGGGGGGGGGGGGGGGGGGGGGGGGGGGGACCAACTTCATTTGGGTGCATTACAAAGTACAATTTACACTGAAAATAATATTTCCATTCCAAAATATACACACTAGCAGCCATCTATCATACGCATAGCACATGTATTATAATTGCATTATTGGTCTTCGCCTATTGTTCTAATATCAACTTGATCCTCAACACATTCAGTTTTCAATGAAATTGTCTTAATTTTCGTTACATTGTCATGTTATTTGTTACGTTAAAATCTGTAAGCGTACGGAATCGTTGACAAG
>CAIGRT010124406.1:0-11770 GCA_903798405.1 Fraxinus platypoda | reverse complement strand
ATATATATATATATATATTATAAGATATTCACAAAAAGAAAACATGTTGCAAGAAGAGTGTTTGGCATCATTTTCCCTTCTTATAATTATCCAAGCCCAATGTAATACTAAACGAATCAAGTACAAAGATTGTAGCGTGTATTGTAATTTGAGATTTACTCCTCACTACTTTACCGTAATTTGATTGTTTCCTAACTCTTTTTTTTTACGTACTTATTTTTAATCACATATTCGCACAATAAAATATTTTACACATAATCCAAAACAATTTCATACTACCACACATTCTCCAAAAATTCATTATTTAAAACAATATTTTTTCAAAAAAGAAATAGCCAAGGGCTTATTATAGTGAATTAAGAACTTTATGTAGGAATGACGAAATTCTCGCACTCGTCCAGCTAACCTTGCTCCCGATTGGGACACGAAAAACATGGTTCTCGTCCGGATTGTTTTGGAATCATCCCAAAGTATTATTTTTTTAAATATATTTTTCAATTTAAATTGTATTTAAAAATAAAAAAATAAGTTGTAAATAAAGATTTTTTAATTCCGTCCCTACTCTCAACATGTTCCATTATCATGTTCTTAATTTTACAGACTACAGAGCCTGCTTATATATTACATTGCTTAAAATTCATTCCTTGAAGAGGGGGCAAAGAATTAAAAGAAGAAAAGGAAGCTGATAAAAGAATAGAAAAAGCGAAAAAGAAGAGGGGAATAAAAGGCAAAATCTAGAAACCGATAGAAGGCTAAAAGGGAAAATCACTCTCCACCAACCCAACAAAACTCTCATTGGAGCCGGCTAGCCACAATTTGAGTTGCGGATTTCAAACTTTGAATTCAAATCCAGTTAATTGCGACAAAATTAGAAGGGACAAGAAAACAGGACAGGAAAGCAAAATTTGATTCCACCCAAAAGAAGTAAAAGGAAAGGAAAAATGCAAAAGCCCGTGAAACGTGATGGGGCGGCCCAAAGCCCAGTGCAGGCATCTGCCTGCACTGGGCCTAAGCTGGGTCCGCCCCTGTGTGTGGGCCCCCCTCCATGTGAGGGGGGTGTGAAACTTTGTGTAGATCATTATGTACACATAGCACTTCCCTTATTATAACCTTAGTCCAGCTTTATTTCGCCTGTTTGGTCTGTCCACAAGCGGGCAACCCAACAAGCATTTGGGATCATTTTCAACAACTCACATTGTATGAATTATTTTTGTAGCTTTAATAATGTTTGTAGGCACATGTATAAAAAAATTAAAAATAGAAAATAATTGTTGAACCTTTCCATGATATGTGGCATGCATGCTTTAATAGATGTGGTTCCCTAAACAACATAGGACTAGCCATTTCATGCACTCGAGCCACCAAAAAGGAAAAAAGAACAAAACCTTTTTTTTTTTTCATTTGAACCGGTTTAAATTATTTATATAGTATTTGTATGTGGGCAAGAGACAATTTGACAAATTGAAACCATAGAGTTGAATATTGGACGTCAATATGAGACAAACTATTAGATAAATTATATGCATGCCGCTCTATTCCTTAATCATATGTTTGAATGTAAGCATTATATGTGGAGGCAAATGGGCACATTCTTACTATTTCTTTACAATACGTGCATATTACATTTGGTTAACTGGATATACGAATATATTGAGAATGTTAGCATGTTAGATTGGATATGACTAGACACAATAACGAATAAATATCTTTATGTTTTCACCAAATTTAGTCTAACATATGAACTATGTCGTGAATATATAGATAACATTATGTACTATAAAGAATACACATCGTATGTCATAGGGAAAAATTATTGCTCCAATTCGAGGATGCTAGAGATGAAATAGACAAGTCTGCATTCTTATGACTTTATAGAAATTGTTTTTGAATGGTCGATTAAGACTAAGTAACAACAATAATAATAATACAAACTGATATACTTTTAGTTTGAAAAAAAGAGAGGAAGAATGGGCCATCTCTTTGACTCTAGTAACATGCATTTTTGTTAATTTTCTTTAAGTTTAATAATAAGTAGAGAAAAGTAAAAATAAAAAATTGCGGTGGTTAAGGGCTTTAGGCCCAAAAAAGATTTAGAAAGATAAAAAGGCCCATGGTCCACATGGATCGACCATTCACGTGACGCCACATGCGTATAATGTAATGTTTTCGCTGGATGCGTGTATTGTCTATTCGTATATCACGTGACTTGCGCGTCCTCAGTTACCCACCTCCACTCAAGTTATTTTATTTTATTTTTTTAATGAAGAACTTATCCTGAATAGAAGCTAACCAAGGGTCGTTTGGCTCGATTATTATGAGTAGAATTTTTAGGATTTTTTTTTTTTTTTTTTTTTTTCCAAAAAGAGCTATTATCAGAAAGTTAATAATTATAGAGTTTTGCTTGGGGTACATAGGAGGTAACATAGGGGTTGACATAATACTCACATGGGGTGGGCCCACTTTTAAAATGGGTCCCACCCCATGTGAGTATTATGTGTACCATTATGTAGAAAAATTATGTACAAGTAGCATTTTTGATAATTGTATTATTGTCAACCAAGAAAATAACGTGAACATTAGATGTTCTGTTTATAAAAAATTTGTCAAATTGATCCTAAATTACATATTAAAAAGGGATATACGTTATTCGTAGTTAAGTTTAATCAAGATATATCCTCTCCCTTCACAAGCCCAATACGAGCATTCACACTCTCATTAAAGGTAGATTGTTTTTTCAGATGTGAAACATCGAGGAAGCAATAACATCTATATCCCATGCACAAAGTCTAAAATTGCCCAACTAAATTTGACTTTTTAATCTTGACCATAGTTAGACAATTTTTTGGTCTAAAGTGTTTGTCAGCATCGTGAAAAAAAAAAAAAAGTATCATTTTTTACAGTTTTCGAAGAGATTATTTATGCAAGTAACGAAAAAAAAAAAAATGAACAAAAAAAAGATATTCTTAATTGTAATACAACCCGAAGAACTAATGATAAAAGAATGTCTAAATCGATGCATTTCAAAGAGCTCTCTTTTGCCTTCATAAGTACAAATTATAAAAAGGATGCTGACTATGAGAAATAAAGGCCAAGAGAGCATTCAAATTCGATTATGTAGAGCTTCTTGTCCATCAAGACTGGTCCACAATATGTCACAAGCCAAGACACCATCAATGAACTTGAGTAATTTTGTGTACTTTTTTGTGCTAGTATTTTATCATGTGATGAGATCCCATTAAATACACCGTCCATGTTAGATATAAACGCACTTGACTCCTTAACTTTGTTAGGAACACGATCTGCATTCTCGAGAGCCAATGCACGTGTATTAATATTCGTGTAATGTGATTTGAAAAGTTTTACGTGGACTACCATTTGACCGTAATCCTCTTCTTTTGAGGTCCGATGAGTCATGTTTTCTTAACTTCAAAGTATTCTCCTAAATAATTGGGAATTGTGATGTTGCAAACCAAACCACTGCCATAATAACATCCTCCAATTTTGAGCCATTTGGTCCATATAGAACCTTTGAGATAAAGTCACACTAACATTAGCCCTTCACTCATCACCTATAGAAATTATTTGACATCATTTGTTTTGTTAAAACTTAAAAGTAACTTTATTTGTACTTGCGTGGAGAAAATATGCCCAATTCCATGAGGCCATATGTAATATATAGTTCTGATTCAGTTTGATCGACTCGAGATAAGTCACAACAATCGGGTTTACATAGATATTCGTATTCTTAACATGAAGTGCCATTCACTCTAAGTGAATTTTTTCGAAATCCGTAATCACTTATCCTAGAGTCGGTTAAAAGAGCAACTCAAGGTACTTTCTAGCTAGGCTTGCATTACTCGCATTCTTGGGAATGAGTCCGTAACAAACTCAAGACTTAATTTTTTATTTTTTCTAAGGTATGGAAGAGACTCAAAAGGAAGAATCCTATTAAACAAGCTTGTGAAATAACAAAGTGTTCTTGAACCACATAGGACAGACAATTACAAGACCAGGATCCGACATTATAGTGGTAATAAAACCAAGAATTCTACCGTATAATTTCAAGAATTTAGAATATTATTTTGTTCAGAAATAAAGAAGTGTCTTTTCCTTTTCTTGATTTATGGGTATTCATATTTTGTATGAAATTTGAAATCGACCTTGTGAATCTTTTCGTCACTTGATCTAGTTCACTCATACGTATATTGAAAGATCTGAAAAAAATTCTTTACAGTTCATTATATCACTTATTTATGATATTATCCCTCCTCTCTTGAAAGAGGGAACCCCTGATTCACTATTCATTTATGTCACGTGAGTTTTCACATGTAGCCTTATTGTAACTGGTTTTTCTACATGTATCTAAAAGTGTCAAAATGCCTAGCAGTCACAATTAATGCCCAGTTCAACTCGACCGACATGGGCCACTTCAAGGTAGTCGTGACGATTTTCTCCTCTATCCGTATACATGTGTAAGTATATGTATCTTATTTCTTTTTCTATTGTGCTATATTTTATTTTCATAGGGTTTGACACACTCTCCCTCTCTCACACACACACACACACACTTCCATTTAATTTTGCCTATCCTTCATCCCTTCTTATTTACTTTGATCACAATTTCACACCAACCCTGTCCCTAACAATAGAAAAACACACTCCAAAAACACACACAAAAAAATGAGATCATCAAACGTAGAATTCAGCAAAGGATCCTATGATCATCACAACCAGATTCATCAGAAAACAATTTTCTTGCCAATGCTATGCAAAGTTTCAATCAAAGACATAAAACTAAATCACTACAAAAATCAATCTTCATCGGCTGATCCTTCTTCCCCTAAAGTCAGTTGCATGGGCCAAGTCAAGAGAAACAACAGAGTCATTAGCTTTCCCACCACCTACAGACTCACAGCCGCTGCCACCAGCGCCGCCGCAGTCAACCACCACCACCACAACAAATACACCAAGTTGAAAAAACTGTTTTCCAGCAAAGCCCTCATGCCAGCCACCACTAGCACCGCCACTATAGCCACCAGTAGAAGAAGTTGTAGAAGCAGCAGGGAAATGTGTGTAGTTGATTCAAGAAAATCCAAGATTAAGGATCAAGAAAGTGTTGAAGAAGTGAATATTGATGAACTGGATCCGCCCTTGCCGGTGGTGAAGAGGGTGCAACCACCGGCTGCAGCGGCGGGTTTTGGTGGCCGTGATGAGGTGAATCTATGGAAGAGAAGATTTGGTGGGGCGACGATAAAAAGTTTGCAGATTGAACAGATTCAATTACCTAACGACAATGTTCTCCCCCCAACAACTGTATAAATGATAAATCTTCGATTTCACAGTAAGGTACTTGAAATCTTTTGCAACGTATAAGAATTCAAATAGTAGATTTTCTTTATTTCTTTAGCTCCTTATCCAATTTTGATAAATAGTTGAAATTTATGTCTGTTTCTGATCTCCAAGTGTTCATATAAAACGTCGAGTAATGTTATTTAGCAGTAAAACATCAATTTAGTTGACGCTAATGTGAAATTAACTGAGAGATATAAATTAAATGAATGATTTAATTTTACTTTTTGAGCCTATCACTTAAACATTATCTAAATTGGCGTTGTAGTACTATTGTTACAAGATAACATTATTTTATTTCTACTCGTTCTTCTGCATTAAAGTTTGTGCAAATTAATTTAAATCGTAGTGAGTAGAATCCTCTTAATAATTACGAATGTTTTGCTCTTTCACTCCATCCTCGTTGTTAGTGCCTTAAATTTGAAATTTGAACTACTTGTTAAATTATAGGAGAGAGATTGAGGATTGAAGAACAGATTTTAAATTGGAAAAATTCACAAAAAATAATATTAAAAATTGTATTTAATTGGGCCCATGTGTTGCCACAACTCATTTTTTTATTTTTATTTTCATATTTGTACTGAACGGCCGCCTTAATCTTTTCTTATTATTAATTTATGTCACCATATTTTTTTGTCAAATCCTTATCACTAATCATATATCAAGCACTTGCTTGGTAATGATTAAAATATTGATTTTTATCAAAATCAAAATCAACAATTAATTTTAACCATATAATTCATAAGATCCAAAAATTTTCAACCACACATTTCATCAAATATTTGATTCCTTGTGATAATTTCTATCCAAATATCATGTTGACGTGTTTTGAAATGAGTATTTTTTGCTCATATAAAATATGAAGGACAAATAAATCATTTTTATACCCTTTCACCGTCATCATCAGAGATATTAAATTAATGAAAGATTGGGATTAAGAAGGCGACACTTATCTTTTCCAAATTAAAATCAACTACTTAAACTGAAATTTGGATGCACAAAATTTGACTTAGCATATGACCAGTTAACGGTACCATTCGCAGCTAATGAAATCGCTTTGCGTACCATTTTGAAATTGCAGATGCAAAAATGAAAGCAATTTCATCATCAAGCAAAGGCTTCCGTTGAAAAAAGGCAACAAAGCATCCGTAAAGTGTAAGGCAGCAGTATCAATTCTAACCCGCATTTAATAGAAACAAAATAATCATAACCAATAATCTGCAGCATTCAATGACTTATTGGAAACAAGTTTTCTGCAAATACAAAACTTCTTAAGCTAAGAGGACGAAAAGAAGTAATGACCATTGAGCAAATCTCACTAAAGCTTTTCATTCAATTGTTTCAAACGAAAATAGCAAAATTAGCGCAATCTCAGCAATTTGTATTTCTTGATATTTGCCATCAAAATCAGTCAATAATACAAATCTCCAACAATCAAGTATAGAAACGACGCTATTTTCTTCCCCTGTTAAGCCTCTGAAGGTGATAGTTAATGCTTCCCCAAGCTGTTTTGTTTTTGCCAGTCTACAGAAAGATCAGAGAGGAACAGCATGTAAACAGCAAAGAAGATCGAATTGGAAATAATGCATATGAATTCAAATAATGCAATTTCCACTTACCTGAGCATCCATGCAGGCACTTAATTGTGACTTTTGCCGGCCACACTTTTCATCACTGCCGTGATTTAGAGCGAGACAATTAAGAAATGTAATCATCTCCTTCATGCAAGGTTTTTGAAGATTTCCAAACTTCTTTGGGTTGATATACAAGGTACCGGCTTTCCGACCCATTATTCCCTGACTAAAGCTGAACATACAAAAAGCAAGATCGAGTTAGAACATAAACACTACTCCACAAAATCAACAGGTAAATCAAGGTTTACCTGTTCAACAAATAGCAGGGAAGTATCTAATATGAATAAGGAAGGCTCTTATTTATTCTGCAACTCATATCTAGTGACTAACTTCTACCACTAGATCTACTTAGAAGACTCTATTAACGAAAGCCTCTTCAGCTAAATCAAACTGCAGGCAACCAATAGAAGCTGATGTAACACCTTGTACCGATGAGTTCAGTTTGCACATAAATATTGGGACCCCATGCTTGCACTTTAAAGACCACTCTAGGTCCTAGGATCATATTGACAATCATAGCTTTCATTTGAAATGCAATATATCAAGAAGTAAAGGAGTTAAGTTTCAAAATCCAACAGCATTAACGTTATCGGACAACTATTTACTGACGTGACATGTCAATTAGTCTCTATATGCATTCGAGAAAATCAAGTAAGAAGTTTGGAATCTTATTTCCAGGTTCATTTCAGGACAGACTATATCCTAATAATCTGCAAATTCTTTTTGACAAAACGGGATATGAGGATTAATCTTGATTGCAATGCATATTACAGAAATTGAGTAAGATCCTTCTGAAATTAGGCTCCGTTTTATACACCATATTTTTCATGGAAAATGGAAAATTTCCAATTTTCCAACTTTTGTAGTATTTAGTAGGCAAAATTTTCCAGGGAAAATGTTTTCAACTTTCCAAATTTTCCACCTTTTTGAGGAAAACAAATTCTTGATATTTTAGTTGTCACTTTAATAGACAATTTTCATAAAAAACGAAGCCAAACGGATACCAAACTTTCAACATTTTCCATGAAAAATTATTCAAATCAAACACAATTAATTACAATTCTCAATAAAACAATTTCTAAGCAAATCAATTCCCTATAAAACATTTTATTTCCACCCATTTTCCACATTTGCAATCAAACGGACCCTTAGTGAAATGTTACATGCTTCAAGCACTATTAATCGTTAAAAGCTGAATTGAGAATGATCCGCTTGACTTAATAAAGTTCAGCTATAAACAGTTACGATAAAGGAAAACAATTTAGCCAATTCAACACAAATTGGAAATTAAGAAAAGAAAAACATGAAACAAAAAGCAGAAAGAAGACAATAATGTTCATCAGTGAACACAATTAACAAGCATGGAGTATTTATATTTCGGTTAAGAATTACAACCACCCCTAATTATCACATCTTAATATCCATCTAATAATTGCAAAATACAATTAGAAACAGAAAAACTGCCCTAATAGATCAAAATCATATCTAAAACCAGCAAAAGCAGAAATTTTTTTAATTGAGGTTTACCTTCGCATGGGTGTAAGTGTAACCATCAAGCAGGTGGTGAATGATTAGCCAAAAATATCAAGAGCAACAAAAGAAAAGAAATACTGCTTTTCAGAAAAGAGAAAAGATATTTGGCAATAAAGAGGACAGCAAGAAATCATTGCAGCATCTTTGCTGCAGAGAAATCTAACAGAAATCTACTTTTGAAATTAATTTAACAGGAAAAATAAATATATGTTTATCTTGGAAGGAGGAGAGTTATAGACTATCCTCTATTTTCTATAATGGATTGACTATGGGTTGGTCTAATCCAAATAGTCACCAGCCAATTAGATTTTTGAAGTAATGGTTCCAGCTTGATATCAAAATTCCAAAACAAGATCCATGCTGTTGTTTAATTTAAAAATTAATTGTAGCACCTAACTGGTATAGATTAAAATCTCAATTCAAAGACAACAATTAATTTTAACTTGGACTCACAATTTTTCAACCACACATTTCATCAACTTTTATCAAAAAGTACTAAAAATCTGATTCTAATCCACACCACACAATGGCTTAGTTCCAATCGGAGTAAACTGTCTGGTTGGAACTTGCAATTATTGCTGCCCATCCCTAGTCCTCACAGTAAAAAACTTGAAGTGGTCAGATTGAGGGTACTGAAAACACCAATAGACCAATTTTTTGCTAATTACATATGGGTTTTCAACTCTTTACTAAAGCCACAGAGGGTTTTTAGCGTTTTGTCCAAAGATTAAAAGTTAAAACAAACGTAAGCAAAAAAATCACTAATGCCAATATTCTTGTTCTGGGAAAATTTCACCATTCAGGAAGGAATCATTCTTCCAATTTATGATGGTTGATCATCAAAACAAGTCCATGCTAACATCTGAACCCAGTGTCAGTACCGCACAACTTAAGGAAAAGTATACAATGAACTGATGAAGTATACATATCATGATAGTGTTCAACACTCCTGAAATAAGCCAACCACGCCTTCACCCCCTTAAAACATTTAAGGGGTACAAATTGGTTGGACATCAGTAGGTTGAAGAAATAGGCACACAACTTTGGCAACACAGGCTTTCTGCAAGATATCAAAACCTACAAGGGTGGGCATACTATTGTCTTTCATCCCGATGGTTAGGTAAATACATGAAACAATGATTTTAATTTACATAATTCTTCAATTGTAAATAGTAAAATAGATAAGACAGTGTAAACTAGAAAGAAGAGGGGACACAAACAAGGAGGCTTATTGCTAAATCCAATCAAAGCTCATTAACCTTTTTATGTACAAAATAAATAAGAGTCTCTTGTTCGCGTATTTTTTGTAGAGACAACAGTCCCAGCATACAAGAAAAGATAATAAGAACATGAAAGCATTTGTTCTTAGCGCATATTCTATAGAAAAAAAAAAAACATGACCTATATTGAAAAGCCTACATAATTAAACAAGGCTTATTTGTTTGCCTTTGAAATAGTTCAATATGCTCACTTTCAGTAGAATGGAAACCGTTGTTACAAAGTGGGAACTCATTCCCAGAGACAATTATACTGAGGACCAAGTGTCAATCAACCAAAAGAAGCATGGAGACCCTTTTACAATTTTACCCTTTTTCCGTACTACTCAATTTATACAAATTTTGTCCTATACAACAAAACTATGAATTCTAATAATCAAGCTATTCAGATTCCTGGAAAATTGGTTGGTTTCCTTGTCTTGAGTGAAGCAGTAGAAGTAGTAAATAATAAATCTCGGTTCAATTGAGTAGCAGTGAGCCTATACAAATAGGACCAGTAAGATGACAACTGAATGCCAAAAATTAGTATAAATAAACCAATGCTCGCGATCATAACCTCTTATTCTTAGAGCCGCCATCTTTATCACTAGAGCCAGAAGCCAAGCATATTGATCCAAACCATTTAATTAGTAGCCAATAAAGAAACGACACAATATCACCAAACACATGAAAATTGGATCTCCAAAGAAAATCATTTTGATCAAACTGGAGTAATTAACTGGTGACAAACAATACATCAATATTCAACTATTCAATTGAATGATAAACTTTTCAAAACTACAATTCGTCTCCCCATTAAACCATTTTTCCATTGCTTTTTCTCATACAGAAAAAATTTCACATATAACTTAAAAAATCCAGCTGTATTACTTTCTGTACTATTATAATCCAACATAAATGGTAAGAAAGAGCGAGAGCAACCCAGAAACGAGAATACTGATTCACATTTCAAGCAATTCATCCTACAAATAGATTCGAAAAATAAACTCCAATAATATTAAAGCGAGATCAGATGAGTTACCCGAAGAAATGGGCAAAAATGAATGAGAAAAAATTGAAAAAGCCATACCTTAGAACGACTGAAGGGTAACTATGTCGATTTGGAAATTGGGTGAAATTTTTTCCCATTTTTTTGTTATTAGTTAAGTGGGCTACATGATGCTATTGGGCCGAGTGACACAAAACTAGATAGGTTACGTAATGAAGAAATTACACCTATATCTGATTTTAAAATATCATTTTCATAAATCAGATATCTAGTTTCATAATACAAAAATTAGATTTTAATTATTAATTATACATTTTTCATCCCCAATTTTTCCTCCACATTTTCTATTCTCACTGGCATGCCTCTTCTCCTCTCTGTCTCTCCACCCCCAATCACCCCCATTCCCCCCAAACCTATTTTCTGGTACTTCAGGTAGTCGTGCTACTGCGGATTGTGGATCTGAAGTTGGTGGATTGCGGATTACGGATCTGAAGTCGTGCTACTGCGGATTGGCGGATTGTGGATCTGAAGGTGGTGGCGGTGGTGGTTGTTTTTGTGCGGTTGTGGGTGGTGGAGTTGGGTGTGCTGTTGTGTGTGATTTGTGTGTTCTGTGTTGTTTTGGCGATGGTGGCCATGGCGACTGGTGGTGGTGAGGTTGTTTGTGCGGTTACGGGTTGTCGAGGTGGGCGATCATGGGTATGTTGATCTGTGTGTTCTATGATGTTTTGGCGGTGGTAGGAACGAAGGTCACTAGTGGTGCGGTGGAGGTGGAGGTGTGCGTTGCGGTGCTGTAGTGGTGTATGACGGCGGTGCTGTGTGCGGTGTCGTGACGATGGTCGTGGATGAGATGAAATGGATGTGGGTGTGACCAATTATTTGGTTGATTGTGACCAATAATTGGTTAATTTTTGACAAATTAATAATGTGTGACCTAAAAATTGTGACTGTGATTCACATTTTATTAAGTTATAATCGAGTTGTGACCGATA
>CAIGRT010124404.1:0-12508 GCA_903798405.1 Fraxinus platypoda | reverse complement strand
CTCCAGAATCTATAACCCAAAAATCAGATGTGGTAGAAGTAGATTGCAACCCAAAAATACCTTCCTCAGGAGATGAACGAGCGACATGGGAAACAGTAGATGTAGGTGCAGGTGCATGAGTGGGCGCAGCGGATGAATGCGGTGGCTGAGAGTATCTTCCACCCTGCCTCTCAGCCCTTTTTGCTAAATACCAGTCCGGATAGCCATTTTTCTTGAAACACTTGTCAGCAGTATGCCCTTTAACGTGACAAAATGAGCAAGTTTCAGTAGACGGAATAAGGGCTCGAGATCGAGGATGGAACCCTTTGTTATCGGCCATTATTTCGAGACTAGATTGCTGACAAAGGATTAGAGTACCAGTGAAAAACCAGTACCAGTAAAAAACCAAATGCAAACAACTCAAATTCAATCTTCAACAAATTCAATCTTCAAACAGTGAACTCAATACACAGCCTCAAGAAACCCAACCACTACCAAACACTAGTTAGTAGTCATTTAAATCACGTCAAACCAGTGATTCATTTAGCAGGAGCCGAGAAGGAGAAAAAATTGGAAGATGAAGGTGCAGCCAATCTTCAAAAAAAACTCAAGTACCTGACCGGTAAGCAGACGGAATCGCGAAGTCGCCGGGGTTCGCTCAGACTCGAAATCGCGAAGTCGCGAAGAAGAACATGAAATCGCGAAGTCACGAAGAAGAACGGGGTTCGCACAGACGCGGTTAGGGTTCGCACAGATGCAGGAGCACCGTCGCGGTCGCGGGTAAGGAGTCACGACTCGCCTGAGTTACGCCGGCTCTGATACCAAGTCGATTTTGGGAGTTTTAATTTCACACTTTATTTAACTGTTGTCCAAAGATATATACAGGAATAGAAATAAATATTTACACCCTTAGTCCCTAACAATTTAGAAAGACTACAAGTTAGTCACTAAGAATAATAATATGTGTATTTCAACTGAATTCTCTAGAATATGACATAACAAAAGTGAATGAATAACTTGGGGCCTATCAGATAGCTACTCCCATAAGTAAATAATGAGCCCCTGGATTGAGATTATGTCATTACATGAGAACCGGTATCACATTCAAAAGAAACGACGACAACAGAACTAAGAAACCTCAAATTGCTTGAGCAGTAAAATATTAAAAAACAGTAGTATATAGGATCGTTTTTAACTGATAATGCCTGAAAAATTCTAGCAACTTCAACATCAAAGCACATGTACATTATTCTGGTCCAGTACATTCCCTTAGAAGTGAAGTACATACTATTTAACAACACAAACTAAAAATAAAATAGTAAAAGACAATCCCTCCTCATTACATGTTATCTTTACTTCCTTCTCTTAAGAGGGCCAGTTTTGTAACCACCTTTAGTAGGCTTCCCCCAGGGGGTACGTGAGCCCCGACCATGACTCCCACTGCTCTTACTCCTTCCTTCACCACCACCATGTGGATGATCAACGGGATTCATAGCCACACCTCTCACCACTGGTCTCCGACCCAACCATCGGCTCTGTCCTGCCTTCCTCAACTTCTTTTTCCCATGCTCCGGGTTCGATACCATCCCTACTGTTGCCCTGCACCTCGTGTCTATAAGTTTCTTGGCTCCTGATGGCAATTTTATCTCGCAGTACCTAAACAAAATAAAAATTTCTCAACTACATAAATAATAGCACCAATCAGTAGAAACATAATAATAAGAAGCATAATTGCAGAACGAATGTAGACATGGAATATTTTTCTCAATAGGCTGCACCTTGCCATGCCCAATTAGCGAATTGCAAAGTAAAAATGCTCTCATTTTAAAAATTAAGATATGGGGATACAATTAAAAAGAATCCGAATTTTGGATATGGGTCTCTAGTTTTATAATTAATAATACTGAATTTGTGATATTTTAATCACTATTTAAAATATTGACATAAATAGAAATAAAAAATAAAAATTTAGTACATCAAGGAACTCAAATATAAGTATTGGACAACCGTTTTGAAAATCAATTTAAATTTCATTTATTTGTAAACAAATTTATGATATTGGCGGTCAAAAAATAAACTCGTAGTTCAGTTTGTTTATCATAAAATTCATTTAGGCAATTGAATTATAATTTGAAATTAATTTAAATTTAAAGTCATAATAAATTTTTTTCAATTTAAAAAAAAAAAATCAATTTCAATGTCTTATATATTATAAAAAAATATAACATTAAATTATTTTAATTACCAAATAAAAAGCTCACACATATAAAATATAAGAAATAAAAATTTTAATACAAAAATAAATTTAAATTAAATGGGTTGGATCATACAATTAATCCTAATAAAATAATTGTAATTTTATTAACTCTATTTTTACAAGGCCCATATAATACATTAAAAATTGAGTCCACAACCCACATTAAATTAGAGCAAATATCAATCGTCTTCCCCAGCTCCTCCAGTCTTTTTTATTTTTTCTGCAACTCCTCCGCCTTTCCCAACTCCTCCTCTTGTCCCTTTCGTTGTCGTGTCCAAGTGCAAAACAAAGAATCCGATTCATATCCCCTATCAGTATCCGTATCATGTTGTGTTGACACGGATACTTCTCCATTTTTGGAGAGTCGGAGCATCATAATCCAAAAGTACTTCCTCGCAAAGAGCAAGGTACAACTGTGACGTAAAACTGGTGCAATAAGTAGATTGCCAAGGTACTTTAAAGAGTGCAAATGTACAAAGCTATCAAATTGTTACGAAGCAGGCTGTACAAATAGGCAAAGCATACTACTACATAAAGTGAAAAATGCACCTGTTCCACGTACTGCATTGTAAATTTTACTTCATAAATTAAAACTCTGACACATAAGTTGCATCATCTCTTGTTCTACATTGTATCTCATTTTCCTAAGTATGCAACAACCGAGGCATATCAATGTCCAATAATTAAGTTCCTTGAGCAAGCCAAATCCATTGAAGAATTACATAAAGCATCCTTACTTTGCAAAGGTAACAGTATTTATGCGCTATCCATGCTACTTATGTTGTACTAGTCTACTAGACACTAATGCCTAGCACAACTTGCCAGAGACCTTATTCTTCATTGCACAAAATCATTACAAAAGCTTGGACACATATTCCCTAAAGCATTTCATTGCTACTCAAAAGCATTTGAATCATAATGCAGAAGATTTTACTATTCACTAGTCTTTTAAAGTTGTACCTCTGCCATTGCTCCTGCACCTTTTATCTATTTTTTTCTTCATAAAAAAAAAAAATTACTGCATTTTTGACTCATGAAATACCCCTTTCCACATTCGCAGTATTCAAATGTTTACGCACATAGTGCAGCTAAGAGATTGCATAAATGCTATTGCGCACTTAGGAATACATCCCAGTAAAAAAATTAGAAAACTAAAATGAAAAATTGCACCCATAATAAACCATGAATCTTCTTAAAAATCTATCTAAAATAAAGTATTGCATTTAAAAACAGTCTAATTTGCATAAAAAAATAAAATGAATCAATAAAATAAGCAAATAAAAATTAATAAATTGACAAAGTAGTAATCACTTAACAAAATTACTATTTTACAGCTAGAACTAAAAGTCTAAAAGAAATGACAATATGTCAGCTACAAACATTTTGTTTACTTTAACATTAAAAGGAAATAAAACTTTGAGGAAATAGATCAAAAACAGAGAACTAAAAATTAAACGTAGAGATTGAGTTGCAAGTCCCCATCCTCGGTTGTGAAGTGACAATACATTGCAACTTTACGTTGAGAGATTGCACTCCACTGTTGGATGAGAACTAGGCACACAACTTCTTCAATTTTTCAATTCTCTATATCAAATTCTTTTCAAATTTAGTTCTTAGAGTATGACCGTGTTTAAAACAACCCAAACAATACATGTTCTAGGCTATGAAAAGATCAATAAAAAAAAACTTTAAGATTAAAAAGAAGTCCAGAGGTCAGGAATGACAAATGCATGCTTCTGCCACCTGAGGTTTATACTCTTAGGCGTTCACTCTAGTAAGTTAAGGCATAAGCAATGACGAAGGTCACTAAAAGTATAAGCTTTTCGGCTCATAATGATCTACTGGTTTTAATTATATAAGCCTCCAACCCTTTACAAAACTGCCTGTTTAATGAAGCATCACGCACCAAATCAACGATAGTACGACTCTGATCTAGGACATTTCAGAATTTCCCTTATTTTTCTTCCTTCACCAATAACAGGACTCAACTACATTCTTCATCAAAATTCACCTTTCATTACCTGTTCAACCTTCTATATAAGCAAGTGTTTACGCATTTTTTACCAATTCCATTACATTTCTTCCATCATCAGAATTGAACATCAAAATTCACCTTTCATTACCTGTTCAACCTTCTATATAAGCAAGTGTTTAAGCATTTTTTACCAATTCCATTACATTTCTTCCATCATCAGAATTGAACAAGTAATTATGTTCTTCACAACTAAAACTGGCCACCTATTTCCTTGTCCAATCTTTCTCCGCAATGTAAAAGAACTTAACTACATTTTCAACAAATAGATTGTCTCCCATTACCTGGTCGACCTACTGGGCTCAGTGAGGATCTTCGCAGAGGTCCCGGCAGCACGCACCAATTTCGCTCCCTGTCCGGGTCGGATCTCGATATTATGGATATGGGTACCGATTCGCATCATACCCAGTGGCATGCAACTCCCAATTTGCGAGCTGGGGTCCATCGTGAACATCTGGTTCATCATCGGTGAAAACTCTCCCGACTCCGCCGACCCAATTGCACCTGCAAGAGAGTCCACCATATCACATGATGGTGAAAATTTTAAAGCATTATATTAACCCAATTCGTGCACAGATATATGTATGTGTGTGAGAGAGGATTACTTGTAGAGAGAAATTGGGAAGGACGGTGCAGGATGGATCGGAACAGTGTAGAGGAAGCTAAGCGAGCTCTAGAGAGAGCCATTTTTCTCAGTTTTTCTGCGTTAGTGTTTAGGGTTTTCGGCGGCCAGATTTTAGGATCCTTGGCTATCAAATCCGAACTGATGGACACTGAACTTTAGTGCATGTTTGGCAAAGCATAATTTTTTAAAGTTATATGGAACATGTTAATAATAATGTATGTCGATCAACTTAAAATAAATTTGACTTTGCTAAGCCCCCGTTTGACTCATTTTTATAAAAATAGGTTATAAATACTAAAGTTATTTTTCACTTTTTGTCCGCATATTTCGAAGGGATCATAATTATTCGAGCAATGCTTGATGTACACACTTGGGTGTATATCATACATTACACTCCTCTCCAATGGTGGGGGCCCGCAATTTAAAAAATCGCGGACCCCACACTCCATTGTGAGAGGAGTGTAAGTCTTAATATATATTCTAATTATTCTCCACATATCTATTATTCATTTTTATCTATTTGTAGCCCCCGTTTGGCCTCCATTATTTCTTATTAAATTATGGTTCATTTTTTTCTCTTTTTTTATCAACCACACATTCTCCAATAAAATAATATTATACGTAAATCCAGAATTTTCAAAAAAATTACTATTTCTCTCATTATAATGTGGAATAATAGAGGCCAAACGGGTGCGTAATTTAATCTGTTTATAAACACTCGCTCTAATTTTTTACAGGGGTAATTAGAAATGTCCATAGCATTTGCTTATCTTGAGTCAAATCGTCTCTATCCTTTCAATTGATTGTTTCCACCTCAAGAACAAGTAAATATTGTGCAAATTGTCTTCATCGTCCAATTATATCAAATTCCTCTTTTAAATAGGGGCGTGCCATGAAAAATACAATTTTGTCCTCGAATTTTGAATTAACGAAAAAAAAGAGAAAAAAAGTAAAAAAAAAATCACCTCCCATATCCACCCCGTGCTACCCACCACCACCTCCACTCTCATCCACATTCCATGCCTCGAGCCACCACCACCATCACCACCACCACCGTCTATCGACCACCAATATTTTATTATCAACGGCCATAATTGAACTCAAACAAACCCAATCCTCACTCTGATTTTTCTTTCCAAACCCAAACAAAACCAATTTGGGAGTGGTGGTGGAGGACGAGGATTGGACACGGGTTGGCATAGAGGAGGAATGCGACTTTTTTTATTTTTAATATTTCTTTGATTTTGATTTTGATTTTTTGCCTTCTTTTATTTGTTTTCTCGTTTATTTAAATTTTGAAGGCAAAATTATCTTTTCTCATGGACTTGCAAAACTCGCGCCTATTTAAAGTAGGAATTTGATAGAATTGGATGACATGAATGGTTTGCGTAACGTTTGCTTGATGAGAGGGTAAAATGTGCCAAATTGAAATGATATGAATGATTTGCTCAAAACATGCAAACGATAATGACTTTTTGTGCCATTTACCATTTGTTCTACCCTCCTAATTGAACTTTACAATTTTTTTAATTTAAACTACTTATTGAGTCGGCGTCTACTTTTTAATTAAAAATCCTACTTAAAATCCTTCGATGACTTGGCATATATATATGTAGAATTTTCAGTTAAAATGAATATCAAACTAAAGTTATAGTGGTTAGTCAAACAAATTAAAATTTAGAGTCCATCAGCCAAATTAACCCAACAAATTACAAAAAATATTTTAAAAGAATGTTTTTAGCAATTGAAAAGGAAATTTTACTACACAGGTTATTAAAAGCACTAGATAATATAAAACCACTCAAAGTCAATAAAGAATTTGAATCGTATTATAAATTAGAGAGAAAATAAAAGAAAATATAGAAATCTATAAACTTGTATGTATATTGAGAATCAAAGTTTATATTCATTGGAAATAATTAAGACTACAGGGATACGATGGTCATAATAATTATGGCTTCATGGATACAATAGTTGGTCACTAATTGATATTTTAATAACAATACTCCACTTTGAATAACTCATTCCATAATTTTTATCTCGTTAAAAATCTTTCTAGATACATACTCAGTGGAACAAAAATATCAAACGATAGGAATAAAGAGTACAATTATTTTGTGAGTATTAAAAACAAATATTGTCCATTTAGAACCTCGCTTGAAAAACCCAATGAGATAAAACTTAAGCGAAAGGAAAATAGTACAACCACTCTTTCTGATGTTGATCATCAAAGATCTTCGAATCGACGCATTCTTATCTCATATACCAATTTTTTGAATATAGATATCGACAATGCTCTTTTGAATAAGTCAACAACATTATCACTTGATCTAATTTATTGAACATAAATATCAATAGCCTTCTGAAGCTCACATGAATTGAAGAATTTTGGAGAAATATGCTTTGTCGTGTCTCTTTTGAGTTGTGTAATACAAGTTGCATTATTTTCGTACAATATTATTTGACTATTTTTTGTTGAAACTAATTCATTTAATGCTTAGATATGATGGATCATGTTCCTCAAATATACACAAACTGAAGATGTTGTTGTCAAGATTAACTCAACGGATCTCCATGATATAGCTATTCTATTGCGTGTAAAAACATATCTTGTATCTTGTTTGTGATTTAGTTTTATATGGATCAGAGAGACAATATACATATGTATATACACTAAAGAAGATCCCAATTTTTGATAATAAATTAATTTCATATCAATAGGACTATTGAGGTAACGACAAATATGCTTAAAACCATTTCAATATCTTTTAGTTGTTGAATAGCTATATCTTGCAAGGGGAGTAGAGTATAATTCGAAAGATAGGTTTAATGCTACAATTTCATTAAAATACAGTACTTCTAGACAAAGAATCATTTTCCCCATATTAAATTGGACGAAATAGATCTTATTCACATTACGTGGTCAAACAACCATATGTAATGCCAATTGACGCACTTTATCTATATAAAAATATTTTAAAACTTTTTATGTAAATAAAGATTGATGAAAATTTTCAATCTCCAATATAAAACAAAATTTGATTATTCCCAAATCTTTTATCTCAAATTAATTTTCTCAAATGATCTATAGTTTTTTTTTGGAGATCTTCAGGATTTCGAATTAGATTTAAATCAGCATAAACTACCACAATTATAAATTCAATATTTGTTATCTTATGTGAGATATCGTCATTTTTGTAACCCTCATTCAACAAATATTCGTTAAGGCAATGGTACCACATGTGTCCAGATTGTTTCAATATATGTAATGGTCTTTACAATTTAATTGAGAACATAATTTTAGGCATGTGTAATTTGTTTTTGGCACTTTAAGTCATTTAGAAATTTTTATGGATATGTCGCTCTCAAGTAACCCATATATATAGACAATTACTACATCCATTAGGCGTATGTCAAGCCGTTACAATACAGTCAAGCTAAATAAAATTTCAAAGTGACCGTGTTTGGGAGAATATTTTTTCTCATAATCGATCACAAGTTTTGTGAGAAACTTTGGGCTATGAGTCAGACTTTATATTTTGTAATTTCATTATTTTCATTTTCTTCCTTACAAAAACTCACTTATATCCTATAAGGATTATATTTTTAGGGCTCGAACTACAAGCCCAAATACTTTTTGTTTCCTCAAGGAATTCAACTCTACCCGTGTAACTTTTTTCCATTTCGGTCGATCGTTTCCGTGTTGACATTTTTTGACAGACTGTGGTTCCATATCCTCATTTTGTATAATTTCAAAAGCTATGTTAAATGCAAAAATATTGTCTATAACAAATATTATTTCATTATCATAATTTATGAAATAACAAATAATTTATTGAAATTTCATTATTTTCGATATTTTTTGTTTCATAGGAATCATATTATCAATATTTGATTCATCAATATTTTATGTTTTTGTTTCTTCTAAAGTTTTTGGCTAATTCTTCTCTTTTGATTTATAGAGTCATTGGTACCAAGTGCTTGACTAAGCTTTAGGCTTATTTGAGATTTATTTCCTACAATAGATTGTCCTGCAATGACATTAATTTTTTTTAGAGTGTTATTTGCTAGTACGTATGAACTTATCACTTTTTTGTATTAACAAATACATTTGGTAATTGATTTGTAACTCTTTGCAAGTGAATGTTTTTTCCAACCTCTTGCATAATGATCCTCTAGATAAAGTTATTTCATTTTAAAAAAAATTACTTTGTTTTTCATAATATAATTTTCTTTTTCAAAATGATAACATGCGAAATGTGCAATAACTAAATCACTTGTTAAAGGTTAAATGAGCCTAATAATGGGTGGAAAATCAAAATCAACATAAATTTCAAGCCTTCACTTGAAACCCATTTTGATATGATGTGGTGGTGAAATTGGAACTTAAATAGCACAACTGAAAACTTGTAGGTGAGAACTATAGTTCATAGCCAAATGAAAGTTGTAAAGTTGAATATTGATAATAAACAACTTATATGACAAGTGATGAAACATGTAAAATGTTATGACTCTAACGGAAGTAGAGATTTTTGTCTTCATGAGTAATTGTAGACGTTTGATAAACGATTCTGATAGGTCATTTTGTGGATGGACATGAGCTCAAATGTTCAATAACATTTTCAATTGACATAAAATATTCATCCAATACTTGTGATCGAAATTCATCAACATTATCATGATGAATTATCTTGATTGAGTAATCGAAAAACTGAGTTCGTAATTTTATGATTGGAGCAAGTAGTCTAATAAATGTCATATCCCTAATGGAAAAGTAAGTAGATATGAGACCATCTATTGAAAGAATCAATTAAAATCATAAAGTTATGAAATGATCCACGTGATGGGTATATCGATATACATATATCTTCATGGATTATTTTCAAGAAAGTTGGAGATTTAACATTAATTCCATAGTAGAAGATTTGATAGATAACTTGTATTGCAAACAAACAGCAAATAGATATTCATTAGGTAAAAGAATATTTTAGGATGTCCATGTCAGGTTTTGATTATTCGGTGCATCATTATTGCTTTGGGTGTCCAAGTCGATCATGCCAGTATAAAACTTTTTGGGTTAACGAACTTCGAGTTTGTAATAATCTTTGATTTAGTCATTTTTATGAATGCATAGTCCATGTCAAAGAGGAGTTTCGAAAGTTTTTGTTTTATCTACTTTTAGTTAGATACAAAATAAGTTATGTAAATATATTTAACATTATTTTCTTGTATCACCTTAACGGATATTATCACAGGGACGAATTCCTGGTAAAATACTTAGCCAAATTTTCGCCTATGATGGCACTGAGGTTCCATTCAGTCAGCCCACGTATTTTTACAATGCACACAAAGGAAAGATAAATGCAGCAATGTAAAGGAACACACTGATTTATAAGTAAAACCCAACTTGTTTATTACTCCACAATAACACAAGAAAATGAAGGGATACTGAAGAAACACAACACACTCTGTGTCTCATCAGTCCAGCCTTCCCAATATATAGACCAAAATTTGTATGCAGTTAGCACCCTTAACTGTAAAAGGGATAAACCAACCCAGTAGGATTAGAACTGCCAGAAATTGCATCCCACAGCCATTTCCAGCAACTGTCCATACTTTCCACCTGTATGGATCACGAAAACTGCCCAGCACATGTGTCAAATATGTGCCCAATTTGGACACCCGAATTTGTGGACTAAAGCCCACTAACAGCAAGCTGGATCCGCCCATGCTTTGCCAATCTGCAACACTTTGACACCGACCAAATTGAAGCATCATTTCCATAAATTGAAACCCACATTTTTCTTGCTCCGAAATTTGAAGTGTGCACCATCAACACACCTATCCACAAAATCCCAGCATGAGTGCAAGTCGTTCTCATGCCAGTGCGCATGTCAAGCTTTAAAGGGTTGACAAACCTTCCCCACCGGAAGAGTTCAACGTCCTCGTCGGAAGAGAATTAAGATACTCTTTCACTTTATCCTCAAAGTGCCACAAATCGACATCCCTTTCATAGGTTGCATCAATCCTACTACTACCTTTCCACAAGACAAGATAGTCTGTTCTTCTTACTCGCCCCCATTGTTCGATGACCCATAATCTTTGCCACCTCCTTATCATACTGTTTTCTGATCATAGGAGGAGCCCTCTTGGCCTGCAATCGATCTTCTCACACCAAATTTTCATTAAAGGGCTTCAGATAGCTCACGTGGAAAGTAGGATGAACCTTCAAATGATCAGGTAGCTTCAGTCAATATGCTACCTTCCCAACACGTTTGATTACTTCGAAGGGACCTTCATATTTCTAAATCAGCCCACGATGTACGGTCTTGCTACTAATCTTTTTCCAAATCTGGGGAGTTAATTTCAGCAACATTTTATCCCCAACCTGAAACTCCACATCTTTCATGTTCAGATTAGCATACTTTTACATTCGTCGGGAAGTCTTCGCAAGACTATCCTTTGCTTGCTTAATCATTTCCTATTTATCTTGGGCAAATCGAAAAGCAGCTAGACACACACTGCGTCCCCCATTCTTTTACAATCTTAAGAGGCATCTTGGGCATATGCCGTATAGTTAACTCGGTTGGACACATACTCGCAGTAGAAGATTGATGTACATTGTAGCAAAATTGAGCCGTATCAAGCAAGACAACCCAATTTTTCTGGTTGTAACATAGTTTGAGATATTCTTCCAGCAATGTATTTATCCTTTCCGTCTGACCATCTGTCAACATATGATTTGCTGTTGAAAACTTCAATTCAGACCCCATCATGTTGAACAACATGTGTCACACGTTTTCTATAACGTGATTTATACCGCAATGTACGGTGTCAAGTTTTGTAATATAATAATGGAGTTAGAGTGTCGAACCCCCATGGATTGTAATTCAAATTTATACTAAGTATTATAATTATATAGCCTCTATTTTATTTAGATGAATAAATGTTATAATCAATATTTTTAAACTAATATGATGACGAATTCAACAAATAAATGCAAACTAGAAGAATAATCAAGTGAGAAAGCCTAGGGTTATGATTTTACCTNTATTATAATTATATAGCCTCTATTTTATTTAGATGAATAAATGTTATAATCAATATTTTTAAACTAATATGATGACGAATTCAACAAATAAATGCAAACTAGAAGAATAATCAAGTGAGAAAGCCTAGGGTTATGATTTTACCTAACTATCAAATATGATTCTCAATTATATAATTATTTCTAATCAAATTTTCAAAATTTATAAGCAAGAACACTAACATAATTTTACTCAATCTCTCGAGTACCGAGTAAAAAACTATTCATATATTTCAATTTCAATATCTCTATTCCGAATTAAAATATAGAATTTATAAAGTTCGTGGTTCTTAAATGAAACATGCTTCAAATGAATTATACTTTCTCTCGAAACCTATAATTTCTTAGGTTGTGTTATTCTAATGATTACGCCTAAACTCCATTCTTTCGAGTGCGAGAATTGACTAGCATCAAATCATTCAATTAGTGGCCAATTAATTGAAGACATTAAAATCATAAAACTAATAAACACACGCGGAAAATCTAATAGAAATAACTAAAATTAATTAATCCATATTCTCAAGTTTT
>CAIGRT010124400.1:0-14701 GCA_903798405.1 Fraxinus platypoda | reverse complement strand
TTTTTTTGGCAAAGGAAACAAATTCTATCCCCAATTGTAATAAATTATATTCTTTTAATGGACAATTTTCATGTAAAACAAAGCCAAACGAACACCAAAAGATCCAAAATTTCAATATTTTTCACGTGGAAAATTATACTAATCAAACACAATTAATTGACAATTCCTAGAAAAACAATTTTAGGCAATTCAATTCCCTGGAATTCGTTTTCTTTCCACCCAAATTCCACTCTTGCAATCAAACGGACCATTATTACTTTGGATAGGAAACTCAATGCACCCATCATTATTCATTTAAGACAATATGTAATACACCTTTTACATAATACAAAATTAAACTTCTCAACCAAGTTTGTTATTACAGTTTAAAATGCGAGAGCCACAAATGTGTAATGTCGTGTGCCGTATTACGCTTAACGCGAAAGATGCAAAGGAATTCAAAGAGAGGATAGATGATGAATACCGGGTGAACATGTGAGCCACCTTATTGAGGAATCTTATACATTCTAATATCCTTGCATTACATGACTTACTCTGAGTTTTGATGTTCTTTTAACAGGATTTTAGATAATCTTCCGCTAGTTGAGCCTTATAAAAGAGGCGACATGGATTCAGTGGTGTATCAACATGGTTTCCATATTGGTCTAATAGGACAGTATGCTGGAGTAAGTATCAAATTACTTTGTTTTTGAAGTTGCAAGTTTCTTAGTATTACCTTTTTAATGAGAAGTTCAGTCTTGATTTCTTTTGTCCTCCCTGAATTCTTTATTTATAGAAAAAGGAGCAGAAGTATTTTATCAACAACCACTTGACATTTACTGTGAAGTTTCATAAGGACGAGCAGACTGATGCTGCAAGAATTGTGGGATTTGAAGTCAAACCATTCAGGTAATGATTCTGATTGCTTAATTTTGTGTTTCAGATAGTTCTTGCCTGTTAATTGATGTTATATTCTCATTGCTCATCCAGTGTTAGGCATGAATACGAGGGTAAATGGAATGATAAAACACGTTTAACGACCTGCGACCCCCATGCAAAACTCACTGTAACCAGCTCCGACTCCCCTCAGGAGGTTGAAGATAAGAAGGAAATCATCTTCACATATGATGTCGAGTTCAAGGTAATGATTTGTGTCTCAGTGTGCATAAAATAATTATGCATTCATTTGTAATATTGATGGTGTTATATCGGCATATCTTGCTCCTTGCTTCACATTTGCAGGAAAGCGAAATTAAATGGGCATCTAGATGGGATACTTATCTTTATATGGCTGATGATCAAATCCATTGGTTCTCAATTGTCAACTCTTTGATGATAGTCCTTTTTCTCTCCGGAATGGTGGCCATGATTATGTTGCGGACCCTTTACCGTGACATCTCCAAGTACAACCAGTTAGAGACTCAGGAAGAAGCTCAAGAAGAAACTGGATGGAAATTGGTGCATGGGGATGTTTTCAGACCTCCAGCAAACTCAGATTTGCTTTGTGTTTATGTTGGAACTGGTGTTCAGTTCTTTGGGATGATAGTAGTTACCATGATCTTTGCTTCGCTAGGATTCCTATCCCCTTCAAACAGAGGAGGATTGATGACAGCTATGCTTCTTCTCTGGGTATTCATGGGCCTTTTTGCTGGATATGCCTCGTCTCGTTTATACAAGATGTTCAAAGGAACAGAATGGAAGAAAATTACTCTTCAAACAGCTTTCATGTTCCCGGGAATCATTTTTGCCATATTCTTTGTGTTGAATGGTCTAATTTGGGGTGAGAAATCCTCAGGGGCTGTACCATTTGGGACCATGTTTGCATTAGTGTTCTTGTGGTTTTGCATTTCAGTTCCTCTCGTTTTCGTAGGTAGTTATGTTGGGTTTAAGAAGCCAGCTATAGAGGATCCAGTGAAAACCAATAAGATTCCGAGGCAAATTCCCGAGCAAGCCTGGTACATGAATCCCATCTTCTCTATCTTAATCGGAGGCATACTTCCATTTGGTGCAGTATTTATCGAGCTGTTTTTCATCCTCACATCAATCTGGTTGCAACAGTTCTATTACATTTTCGGTTTCCTCTCCATCGTGTTCATCATCCTAATTGTCACCTGTGCTGAGATCTCAATCGTGCTTTGCTATTTCCAGCTGTGCAGTGAGGACTACCTCTGGTGGTGGAGGTCATACCTGACCGCAGGGTCATCGGCTCTCTACCTTTTCCTTTATGCAGCTTTTTACTTCTTCACTAAGCTCAATATCACAAAACCGGTGTCTGGCATTTTGTACTTCGGATACATGCTTATTGCTTCATATGCTTTCTTCGTTGTGACTGGTACTATCGGTTTTTTTGCATGTTTCTGGTTCACGAGGCTCATCTACTCATCAGTGAAGATTGATTAAGTGAAGCAATTTGAATTACAAGTGTCTATAGTTCCTCAAGAAGTGCATACACTCCTCGGATTGGATTTGAAATGCATGTCATCTGCCATTTTATGGTTTTAACTCGGGTTAGGTCCCGAAACTTGTCTTTTGTAGCTCTTTTATACGGGTCCGTGAGTTTTGAGTCTTTGCTTCTGTTTTAAAGTTTTCACTTTATTCTTTAGAAACCTTGCATGGAGACGAGTTGAGAGGATTCTGTAGCAATTAATGTCGTTAGTTGTCCGTTACAGTTAATGACACTAATTCCTGTAAAATAGTAATTTTCCTTCTGTTACAGCTAAAACTATATGCAAGAGACTTAAAGACTGCTATTTTGTCACTAAACTTGTGGTGAAATTTCAAGATGGTCACTTAAGTTTGTCCAATTTTATCACTAAGTTCATATTTCGTTCCAAATATATCACTCTTCAGTCTGTCACCATCCGTTTAAGTAATTGTTTTGCCTATTGAGTCACGGTTTAGTTGAGGTGCAATAATATTGCGCTAGTTCCCTGCTTGTTACTAACCTCTTGGATACATTTTGGGGTGACCTTCGTCGAGGTGAATTGGAGGGAAGAAGAGAAGGATTTAAAGAAAAGGTGGTCGAGAAGAAGCACGACCAGTGGTGATTCTGTTAATTTAACAGTTGGAGGGCCGTCATTTCAGCTGCAGCTTCAGCCGAAGTCGCAAAGAAATGGAAGGCTTACCAAATACTAGACACAGGGATGATACACTAAGAAATGGACAAACCCAGAGGTTCAAGTCGAGCCCAACCAACTACATTAGCTTAGAGGGATAGTATGTGCTCCAGTTGAAACAACCCATCATCAGAAATTCACAATCTGCACTAAATTTTAAGTATATTGTAGCATCACTGGCTATGAAAGAGAGTTAAAATGCCTATACTTTTCATTTCCTATTTCTTACAAAATGATATGTATCATCTAACTCTTCATTTTTCGTTCTGAACGCCACTCTCTGCATAGGTCTTGAAGTTGGCCACAAACGATTTCATCTTTTAAGTTTACGCTGCAAAAGAGAAAAAAACACAGTTTTTATCATTACAATGCTACAAAATTGTCAAAGAAATATAAATAATGTCCCATGTGATTGCACCTGCAATTCTTTTACTCTTCTTTTACAAGCCTCCAGCGCTCTGTAAGACGCATTTGCCTTCCTGCACATCAACCATGTTCAATACATTGAGTAGAAACGTTCGTGAACAAATCTAGAATGACTCTTTTTTTATTCATATTGCTATCTATGACTGATATTTCCTATTTTCATATCACACGGTTTAAAAATTCGAAATCAGATATAGGGAATTTTGCCTCTTGGAAGTGAGCACGAGTTTCAACACAAACTATTCTTCCTAGTTTCGACTTTCGACATATGAAAGAGATGTAGAAAATTCCATTCAAGCGCATTTCTAAGGTGCAAGCATTCCTGCATGTCCCATGATACTCAAGACAAATTTAGAAGTCTAATTTTCAGTAGAGACACAAAACCAGATCAAGATATTAGCAAACTTAAAGTTTCAATTTCAAGCAATATATCAATCATTAGAACTCAAATTCAAGAGTCGAATATCAGTTTTCCAATATCTATAAGATGTAACTGCATCAATTTCATCCAATTTTCTTGTACACTTGGTAACTTTTCAGAGTATCCAGTTGAACCCAATTTTCAAAGTTTTGGTTGGGGGCGGGGTGTTAAAATTTTAAAACACAGAACTTCTAAGGAGATATTATATGGAAGAGATTTTGGGGATAAATAAAACTAAATGACAGGGGGGAAGAAATATCATGCCGTTTTAGCAAAGGGTAGAAGTCTTTTTTGAATCGAAGGGTAAAGAGTAACCTTTGAGCTGATAGCCACTCAATGTTTGGACATTCAAATAAAGAATAATTCTATTTGTACATCAAAAAATGTACATAAGGGTGTACACCCCCCTCACATGGGGGTGAGACTCGCTTGTATAAAATATTTTTTTATTCAAGCGGGTCCCACCCCCATGTGAGGGGGGTGTACACCCCTATATACATGGTGATGTACCAATAGCAAAACCGTTAAATAAATTGTCTTTTATCAAATATCCAGATTTCCCCTCTAAAACAATTATCATGGGGAAAAAAATTGACGAACAGGAGATACACCTCAAAAGAATACAAAAAGATAAGGCAAAACAACTTTAGAAGTAAACAAAATAAAGAATACAATGTTTGGTAATAATAGAGATAAGGCAAAATAAAGATAAGGCAAAAAATTACGTCATTTGGTAATAATAGAGAAAAAACAATAAAGAATACAAAAAGATAAGGTAAAACAACTTCAGAAGTAAACAAAATTGCTTTGACTTTGCCAAAAGATCAAGAAACAGAGGAAAGGGGTGATTCTCTACCTGTCTTCAGCACGATAAACACGTACCCTTGATGATTGATAGCCAAGAGAATTCAGCGTTGCAGTTAGCATTTCAATTTTCTGCATCAAACAAATAGATTTTAAGTATAATGAATCCGAGGGGAAGTGCTCTTGATCTTGAGTTTTCTTGATACATTAGATTTTACCACCTCAAATTATCACTAATTCCCACAGTGCCCCCTCTAACTTATCAGTTGTATCAATAGTCCATTCATATTCGTGATTTTAAATTGACCATCGGATGGTTATTCGAAAAGGACAAAAAAGAAAAAGAAAGGAAATTCACCCTACGAAACTTTCTTTCATCTACCCCGCCAACCCACCAATTGCACCATGGCATCCACAATAAATATACCAACTCCTTCATTTTCTTCTCCATCACCAAAGGTAACACGGGACATCCTTAAAATGATAGAACCACCAAAAACCTTCATCTCAAGTTCTGCAACGACCTAGTGATACAACTGGACAATGAGTTACAGAACTCGGGCTCTAAGGTCACAACAGCTGTTTTGCAGATAAAACAAATTAGATGCAACTGGAGGACGCTTTTACCCACTTTAATTAAAGTGTTTCCTCAAAGATTGCTTATGATATTGAGAATTTTATGGTTTACAAGTTTCGTCGAGCTTTTATGTGGTACCAGTGGAGTGACAAAAGTGTGGCTGGGTTGATGGTAAAACAATCAAGATAAGAAAACAAAGTGTCATAACATAAGAGTTAACCACGGCAAACCAGTGGCCATATATCAATTGATTATAAAAAAACACTGGATTAACTCATGCAATCAGTTGAGGGGGCTCGAGTGGAATGAGTGGTAGTCCTTGGGACAAAGTGAAATTACCCTAAGTTGTTTAATATGAGATAACTGCACTCGAATAAATCAAACCTTTTTTACAATTTGAAGTTGCTGACAAATATATCCAGTGTCTAGCATTGCAAGCTCATCTGCTTGGCTCCTTTCAATTGTATCAAACAAGTCAGGTCCAATAAAAGCCAATGAAATTTAAGAAAGAAATAATAGCAATAACAATTTCACCGGACAATTCGTTATCTCACTTTGGCTTATGGATTCCATTAATGTTTTTTGAGTTGATCATCTTGAAGTAAAATTCATCTGGGTTCCTCAATGCCGCCTTTTCCTTGAGTTTCTACAGGGACATAACATCAGTGTAAAATATGTAACTTAAAAATCTAAAACACCATTTTGAAACTCAAATAATGTTCAACTACAGGGTTAAAAAAGTTACCCGTATAGTCTCCTCCTTTTTATGATAGATAGCTTTGTGTGCATTTAATATAATCCTTGTGCTTTTCAAGAAGTCCAAATTTTCTTCTTGAATGCCTGGTACAGAAAACACACGTTACAAAACAAACCGGGCTAAAAACAAAATAACAAAACAAAAAAGAAAATGTGAACATAATAACAAATAACTCACGGTTGAGCGCGCTCTTGGTAAGCTCTTCTTTGGATAGCATTCTTTCGTGACATCTTTATAACCTGCAACAAAGTTTCACTTCAAAATTCAAAAATAAAGAAGAGACGTTTAGAAGAAAACACACATCAGAGACATGAAGTAAGTTATAAACTTTGCTTTTCTGTATTTAATGACTGAGAAACGATTGGCAGATTCTTGATAGTAGCAATGACATTATCCCAATTAGACAAGCATAATGAGGTTATATTTTGGTTGAATATAAAGGTGTCATTCTCTAAACTTCCTAGAGGTGGTAAAAATTCAGTCCGGTTTTGTTCAGAACCCAACCAAAAAGCTCCAAATCAATTGGCTACATGTGTAAAGAAGAGAATAGAACTCAGACTGCCAGTTCCGTCTTATTCAGTTCTATGATTTAATTAACTGCAGAGTCTGCATTTAAAAATAAATTAAACCTTCATAAGCTCACCTTTAGTTACTGCTTGCTAAATCTTTTGAACTAAACTTTACTCAAAGTAATTTTTCCCAAAATTATTTTTAACTTCAGTAGCAAAAGCTCTATGAACAATGGCTATCGAGTATTGATTTCCACATTTCAAGTTATATCATTAATGAATTCAATCAATCTATCCAATTGTATTTGAACACATAAAAACACTCCTGGAGGATGAATTGGAACCGACTAACACTTCCCTTTATTATGATTGGCTTGCCCGCTCGCATTTATAATTTTTCTTTTTCTTTTTTAACTGCAATAATATCAATTGTAACCCCAAAAAATATGTAAGAAAATTATTCATCAATCTCAACTTTACAATAATATTAAGGAGACTAAAAGAAACCTTCTGATTTTATGATTCTTGGCTCCCTTTGAGGATAAACAAAAGCAAAATAACCAAAACTCGTAAAATTGACATATATATGCAGAATTGCAGATTGCAGAGAAATCTAACAAATGTATATATATATATAAAGAATCACTATACATTTAGGCACCTAGCAAGTTTACAATGCCCAGAAGCACGTTACATAATTTGCAGACACTGAAAAAAAATGTTGTACCTCAAAAATCAACAGCTTCCCCAAATAAAGAATACAAGTCTAGCTCCAAGCCTGAAGGTAAACGATGTGAACTGAAGAACAGAGAAACAAAAATCATAAAAAGAAAACAAATTTATGCATCAAAATATGATAAAAACATTATATGTGTATTTTTTACGATGAAAAAAAGGAACTATTCGGCAAATTCGATGGAGAACTACACAGCTGGTGGCTTTTTTTCTGTGTTATTATTCTTCGTTTTGTGGCTCAAAACCCTAAAACCAATTGACCAGTATTAAGGACTCTGTTTTTAGGGTGTGGCATGGAGTTAATTAAATCATCACTGACCAACATTTGGGTTCGATTACTACTTGCTCACCCAGAAATAAATGGTTATCGAATGCTCACTTACTTTCGAAAAAAATTACCCATCCATCACCCGTTTCACTTTCGTCCTTCCAACTAGGCAAAATCTCTACGTGGCAGACAGAAATCTTACATGGCGATTAACACCGTTAAAAATTGACAAGTGGATATTAATTAAAATGATTTCTGTCCAAAATTTGAATGAACCGTCATTTACTTTCTTCAATGTCTTCACTGTCTTCCCAAAGTAAATGACGATTTATTCAAATTTTGGGAAGAAATCGTTTTAATTAATATTCACTTGTCAATTTTTAACGGTGTTAGTCGCCACGTAAGATTTCCTTCGGCACGTAAAGATTTTTGCCTAGTTGGATGGACAAAAGTGAAACGAGTGATGAATGAGTAATTTTTTTTTAAAGTGGGTGAGCATTCGGTAATCATTTATTTCTGGATGAGCAAGTAGTAATCGAACCCAAATGTTGGTGATTGATGATTTAATTAACTCGTGTGGCATGGGGAAGAAATTAAAATATTTTATTTTTTTATTCGTTCATATGTTTATTTATTTTGCTAATATTATTTACTTATTTTTTTATATTATAATTATATCATCAACTTTTTATATTCAAACTGCACTAATTATTATTAACAACCCAAAAATTCTTGATTTTTCAACCACAGATTCCATCAACTTTTATCAAAATCTATAAATTTAATTTTTATTGAAATCAAACATGAGCTAAATATAAATGTTCGAAAAAATATTTTCTCCACGACAATAAAATATTTCAACAAAAATCGTTGTGCTCCGCCCTGCTGCCATCTTAATTCCAAAGAACCGTGTTTTTCTTTCTTAATAGCTCATAAATCATCGAGGGTCCAAGCTGATGTACAATTTATAAAGTAGAAGGGCTAATTCTTTACATTTTATAAATACAAACCACAGAGAAAAGGAACCAAGAACAAGGGGATGAGACCAAATCAAGCATATTTAGTTACATAATGTCCCAATGAGCCACACAACGTTAACATTCATGCATAGACGAGTCGTTTAATCAACATATAAGTTAGAAGACAAATCAATCTGCATCGGCAGTAAAGTCGGGCTCTGGTGGCTTTTGGAGTTTCACCAATTCCCGAGCACTCTTAAGATTCCTATTTCTGTGTACTCCCCTGAGAGCATTTGCTGCAAATCTTGTTGCCAAGAACGTCGCGCCAATGCTATATGAGCCTCCACCGGCGTTTGTGCTGGCCCTAGCTAACTCTTCGGCTGCTTCTTCCTTCCTATTAAGCTCCATAAGTTTCCTTTTGCAATGCCGCCTCCAGGCTGCTTGGATAAAGCACGCGGCCCAAGTCCTCCACTGCTGCGAATAAAACCGGAAGGTGTGTTGAACCTGTCTGCTGTGAAGTCGTCTGAACTGACCTGCAACAAATTTTAGTTCATCGGCTGTTAGGGCAAAAGCCTCAACCTCTGTCAATGCCTTCACTGTTCGAGTAGAAGACGGTAGGTTGGAACCGGATCTGGGATCCAGTGCCCAAGTTAGAAGCTCTTCACCACAAAAATCTCCCTCTTTTAGCAAACTGCGGTTGAAAAAACCACTTCTCCCACCGTCCGTTGTCACACTTTCTAGACGTCCACGTATGATGAATAGCATTTCATCAACTGGATCTCCTTCTCGAACTATGTAAGTATTTTCAGTATACAGACAGGGTTTCAGTCGTTCACATATGGCGTCTAGCAACCTCTCATCCATATTCTCAAACAGTGGAACCTGCAAAATGTTTGTGGTCACACGTACGCCACCCAGAAACTACTACATAATAAATCATGTATCTGTTCTATCCACAACTTGTAAGTGTTCGAAAATTTCAAGGCATGCAAACATAACAAAAAAATAAGCAGTCAGGAATTCCCTCCTTTCCACCCGAGATCCCATTCTTAGAATCTCCACTCGAGAAAGATCTGCATAAAAAATAAATCAAAGGCATATGGAAGCAAACTATTAACAAGGTAATTACCCTCTTGACCAAAGCCAGACAAAGATGGCGCTTTATGTCTCTTCTAAGATCCTTTGGCAGACTCTGAACCAAACTCTCTTCATCTACTCCACGTGTTTCCAACCATTTGTATTGATCATACTTTCTAACCCTTCCCCTAAGATCTGGAGGGAGCAAGCGATGATGCATCCATTGCTCTGAGTCGCGCCTTTTAACTCTCATCTCCTCAAGTCGAATAGTAAGAGACTGGAGATATGTCTGTTGCAACAGAAAATTAAAACACCAAAGAAATAAGCTATTTCCATATTACTTTTGAACAATGTTGTGGTGCAATATTCAAAATTGCAACTGCTTTGGATGCAATTACAGAGAGGTGATACATAAAAGCCCAAAATGTTCTTATTGCCAATGCACTTCAGGAAAGTCATGTTCCGCAAGAAGTATGTTAGTTATTCTCCCAGTTGATACATTGTTCGCGAGCACCATGAAACTTGAGCACTTGCACATTACTATTCCTAGTTGTGCTCCAAGGACCAAATATCATATAGTTACGTTATAATACTAAATGGTGGATAGGTGAGATAAATTTAGAATGTCATCCAATCCACTGTTTTGAAAGGAAACCTTAATACACAATTAAAATAAACATCAAAAATGAAAGCAACAATTGTTCTTACAGTTCTTGACTACGCGTTAGAAAACCACCTTTGCTGAAGATCTTAACAGCAACAAGTGTTTTCAACATTCATGAAATTAGCATATCTTGAATAAATTTATAGGGAAAAAAAAAAGCATGACCTAGTTTAACAACAAATATTTTAACTCAATTAAGCCCATGTTTGATTCTTTTTTATTGAAAATCACTTTTCCTCCCCCTCATTTTTACATACATTATCCCAAAAAAATCATGTTTCACATCTCCAAACTTCTTCCTACTTTTTAACCACACATTCTCCAAAAAATCACTTTTCAAGAAATTACTTTTAAAGAAATCTCTCCCACATACAGGGCTAAGTTCTAACTGAAACCAACTAATCTGCCTGCCCAAAACTGACCACGACGATCTGAAGTAGAACCAAATTATAGGGTTCTCGTGCTCCAGATCTACGTGCACTTCAACCTTGCAAAGTACCAAAATTTAACCACCAATACGCACTGTATCTTCTACGATAAGCCTATGTTAATTTTTGTTAAAGGATAAATCCCACGTCAGTTAAATACTGAAATATAGACCAACATATAAATGTTTGAGTTACTTCTCTTAATAAGGTTGACTTTTTAAGACGGAACCCTCAGTCTTAACATGGTATTAAGGTCCATTAAGTTTCAACGAGCAATTTGATTTGATTAAGACTAAAAAATGAGTACACAGATTTCATGATTGGCCTGCTTAGACGAGTCATCATCTTGCGAAGGCATGTTAAGAGATAAATTCCACATCGGTTAAATACCAAAATATAGACCAACATACGGTATAGGGCTTGGGTCTTAACAATTATTAGTATGGCTGCATTCAGCAATTTTAGTCCATTTTATACTAGCATTCTATCTAGCTACGGAACCAAATTAGTCTCCAATTTAACTACTCTTGTTTCCTCAAAATTAATTATGAGATCTTTCGTTTCAAAATTTATTTTTGTCAAAAATAATAAATCCTGAAAGATTTTGATAAAATTTAGTAGAGGGAAGTAATAATTGTAGATATATAAATAGAAGAGTTCTACAGTTCCAAACCATTAGGGATCTAAATATACACATCAATGTCAGAAGAAATTTCAGAAATCCATTCTAAAATAAATAATAAATTTGAGGACAGGAGTGGTATATTCACTCTAAAAAAGTTCAAAACTTCAAAAGAAAAAGAAGAGTCAGTGTTATATTTCTTTTTCAGCATGCATGTATAGGGTGTGGGCAGAGAAAAGAAGAAGGAAGTACTGCACAAAACAATGACACAATCATCATTGTTCGTATCACCAGAAATTACCTGCATGTTTCCAATCAATAGAGCAAAAAGGATGAGGCCCAAAATAGCTAATGCAATGCTGAATATAGACTCCCCTGGGTAGGTGCTGGTTTGAAGTCCCTGGCCAAGTGTACTGCAAAGAGAAGTTATGTAATGCTGTAATTTGTGGAATCAAGCACAAAGACAATTTTGATTATTGAATTTCAACTCATAACCCAAAAATCAGCATATTCAATAAAAGTTTCCAACAACTGTACTTGAACAGAATGTAAATATACAGATTGACAAGCAATTAAAATGGATCAAAAAGGGACTACACAACTACTTCATAAGTTCCAGTAAATATGCATGATATTTGTACGATGAAGTATGTGGAATGTGCAGGCACCCTATTCTGCAGGCACCCTATTCTGACTATAATACGTTGTGGACACCTGTCTAGACACGAAAACAAGCTATCGACTATAGCCATGTCTAGATATGAACCCATCTATACCACACAATTAGGGGTAAAGTGATGCACAAAGAGATAATACAAGGAAAACAAATATGGGAAGTGTGTCATCATAGCGACCCAAAAGTTCAATCAGACACTGATGCAGCCATTGTAAGGTCTAAATAACAGAAGGTTCAGACATTATTGAAATCCAAATGGTTCCAGGTGAGTGTAGAAGTCTGTTCACCTCAAATTTTGCAGTCCCCACCAGAGACAGTAGCAATATTTAGACAAGAAGTTTTTTGATGAAACTATGTCAGACGACAAAGCCTGCTTAAAGATTCCAAAATCAAATGGTGGATTGTTATCAACGTCTACAGGGCAAGATGAATTTAGAACTGAATCCCTGATGTTACCCCAGGCATCGTAGTCATTCATCTTCTCGTTGCCACAATACAAGAAATCAGTCTTACATGTAGCATTATGTTTACAAGCTTTTTGCCAGCATGTATAGTTTCGCTCCACTGATAATAAATACCAGAAAGCCCCAACTATCTGCAAACAGACCATGTAGAAGAGTAAAACAAAGTTTTCATCCTCAGGATTATAAATATTTATCACCCCGTCTTTAAACATTAGGACTCATAATAAACACAATAATTGTAAAAGTAGCTTTCTGCGAGAAGTAATAGCAGATCAGCATATTTGTCAGGATTATTGCCTTGAAAGCAAAATTAGTACCGAAAATATCATAAGAATCTATGGTTAATATGAACAATGCACATAAATGTGAAAGATAATTCATAATTATCGTTGCATGACGTTTAAAATTTCTGGTGAAAGCTAGGACACTGCATGATGATGATGGATCTAGCCTAAAACATAAGTTGGTCAGCGGTGGATAAAAACGGACAGTTTATTTTGTAATGTCATAATGTTGTCCACACTTGATCATGAGTGGTAACTTCTAGGTGGAAATGCACTGGACAGGACAAAGGAAACTACAGTTTAACGTGAGTATCAATAATGTAATTGAATGTCACTTGCTCACTTGATGGCCTACCTATCCTCAGTGAGTAATGAACTCCTTTTCATGACTAAGACTCTTTGATACATTAAAGGGTGAGATAGTTCAATGGATACAGGACCACATGGAAGGTTCTTGAAGATTTTAATAGGAGATAAAGATTTAACTTCATTTTTTGAAAATAGTGACTGTTTCTCCAAGAGAAGCCATAATATAACCAAGTGTTAATAACAGGACAGATATTTTCAAGAAATATTACTTCATAGTTCATATGTTTATGAAAAGAAAATCACAACAATCGCAGACACATCAAAAGAAATGGTTCTTGCTGATTAGGCTAGAATAACCACATAAGCCAACCCTTCTTAAAAAAGTCATCCCAACGCAATTGTCCATTAAAACAGAGCCCAACATTCATAATTGACATTTAACTCCAGGCTCCATGTGGGCTTTCATGGCATTCTTCGTAATTTGTATATTACAATCCAGGAGGGATCATGCAGGAGAAACCCAGAAGCCTGGCCCTGAACTACTTAAGGACTACTTACTATAGTTAAGATCGAGTCAACTCTTATGCCATAAGTTGTTGTAAAAGTAAAAGTACATGCAACAATAGATAACCAATACTCAAACAAAGCCTACCAACAGAATAGTAGCTTACATGACTGGCAAGCATGTACAACAGCAAATAATTCACAGCACCAGCCCATGCAGTTTCAGCAAAAACACCAGTGGTCCTTTTCAGTTCCGAAGTTAACGCCAAAATTCGAATAAATCTAGGGAAATACTGAAACAAAATGATAAAAAAAAGCGCTTGTTTTGTAGCCAGTACATCCGAGCAGTTTGATCTCTGCAGAAATCTCCAGACTACAACCTGCACCAATTCATAAAGATGTACTCTTGTTAAAATGAATACAATAAAAACCGCCTAAAAGTTCCTGGATATCCAGTAGACCTATAGAGTTGTGATAAACATTGCTTAAAAGCATCACAGATGGACTGCTTCAAAATACTTAATGAGTTATGACAAACAATGCTCAATTGAATGCCAGCGGCCTAAGAAAGGTGACTAAAATTGATAGTGCCAATTTGTTTATGGATTATCACACCACACACGAACCAGCAATGAACTACATGCTTAGACATATCAAATAAGGANCTAAGAAAGGTGACTAAAATTGATAGTGCCAATTTGTTTATGGATTATCACACCACACACGAACCAGCAATGAACTACATGCTTAGACATATCAAATAAGGAACACAGAACATAATATTTTGACATAATTAGAAGCGAATAAAGAAGAATAAATGCAGTCAGGTATTACAACTAGAGGTGGCGGGCCACGAGACCAAGAAATGGCAAGTAGACCAGCCCAAGTCACAGCCCACGAACCCCCAGCAAGCAATATCAAGACTGGAACGGACAGAATATGGGTCAAGTCTATTCACCACTCCAAAAGAATTTAAAACTTAATAGGAATATTTAAATTTTTGAACAAGCAAAGTTACTACAGAGATTATTGAGTTAGTACCCGTGAAGTTGCACAAGTTAAAAAAAACACAAACGTTAGCAAAACAGTGCAAATGATAAATTTCAACATGATTACATAAAC
>CAIGRT010124391.1:0-10249 GCA_903798405.1 Fraxinus platypoda | reverse complement strand
GGTGTCACTCACCTACTGGTAACTTGTTGAGGATTATTTGTGGCCCTTGATTTTGATCTACGCTTAGGGATTAATTCATCCCTTGATATTTTACTTGGGCTTTGACTATTGAAATTCTCCTTCTCTCCTTCTCCAGGAAGCCGTCCCATTTTTCCTTTCTCTCTGTTGAAAAGCCGTTCTTCTTCCTTCTCACCAAAAATTGACCTTGGTAGCCTATTGTTGAGGGAATACCTGTGTGATGCTCAAACCTGAAATATGTTTGAGTTATTTGGTTTATTCTCGAGNTCTCCAGGAAGCCGTCCCATTTTTCCTTTCTCTCTGTTGAAAAGCCGTTCTTCTTCCTTCTCACCAAAAATTGACCTTGGTAGCCTATTGTTGAGGGAATACCTGTGTGATGCTCAAACCTGAAATATGTTTGAGTTATTTGGTTTATTCTCGAGGGTTAGGTCAGATTTTAGGGTTCTTGGCTGCTTTGGTAGATTCCTTTGAATCGGTGACCTTAGCCAAGTTATTGGAGACATTGGTTGGTTCTAAACTCTCTCTGGAGGGCGTTTTTACATAGCATGGAAGCTGTTCCTGAGCCTAGCGATCTCAGCCAAAAACGCAGAAGAACGCTGCTTGGCCGGGATGAAAGGAAAGAATCTGTCTTCTTTTAAGCTTCTGATTTCTGTCCAGTTTATATGCTTTGATTTCAGTTCATTTGGTTCCTGAACTCTGTTAATTTCTGTTATGTTTATGATAATGATGGATTACATTATTGTATGCTGGTTATGAGATTGGGTATTGAATCTGTCATTGGTTAAATGAGCCTTATGAACTCTGTTATTGCTGGCCTCTGTTGATGTCTGTATATTGCTTATGATTCCTAACATCTTCTACAATTCATAAATTGGCTAACCCCATCCCCAATGCCTCTTACCCCTACCCACCTAAATCTGCGTACGCATCTCCCTTCTCTCTATGTATATGAACTATGCAGACACAGATTCACACGGAGAGAGTTTAATTATTCTGAAATTGTGCATGCATAGCGAGAGGGGAAAGGGGCGGGGGGGCAATTTCTGATTTTTTAAATATTTCATGAAAATGAATCTGGACCTGTAAATAGATTTCAATGAAGATTGAGATTATTTGTCAAATTCATTTGTCCAAAAACTTTACATGAGGACTTTCAAATTACCCACTCAAATGACGATACAAGTCCACTATGCCAAATTTAATTTATACTCTATTTCAGTAAGATATGTCCACGTGATAGGACCAATAATTTCAAAAGAGTTGTATATCTTTCAGATAATAAATAAGAAATATACGATTAAAAACTTAATTTGATAAATATATGATCGAGAAATCAAATTAAATTTGACATTAAAGAATGGGTGACTTGAAAAAATAAGAGAGAGAAATAGAGTAAAAATTAATTATGATATAAATGACTACAAATTAATTATGATATAAATGACTACAAATCATCAATTCAATGGACGGTCCTACCACGTGATCATATAAAACCGTCCCATCGAAGTTTCTCCACCAACATATACACAAATTTTATGACCACTTTAATTTCCAATATTGTATGACCATATTATACCATAAATTCATAATCATGAATGGTTATCAACAAAACTTAAAACGTAGTCCCATTCTCATTATTGTGAAAATAGACTAAATCATGTTCGATGTTATGAAATCATGCCTACCAACCATGCCAAGAAGGTCTTCCGTTATACACTTTTAAACTCCCTTCAGAACCTTGCCCTCAATAGCTGCAGCCAGATAAAACTCAATTCGAATGAAACCTGGTTTCATTCGAAATGAGTTTTATCTGCAGGTTTCATTCGAATTGAGTTTTATTTGCAGGTTTCATTCGAATTGAGTTTTATCTGGCTGCAGCTATTGAGGCCCTTAATTATATTTGGCATAATGCCACAAGATTTTCTGGTCACTCTTCATCAAGTTTCAGAAAATTCAATTACAAGATTCAAAATGCAAAAGCAACGCTATGCTTTCAAAAAACGCAATACCAGGAAAAGATACTGTATCGGAAAATGAAATATTTCCACATGCCGCAACAAAAATATCAACTACAAAATACCATCATTAAAGTTTTAATGGCTCGATCTTTCAACCAGAAGCAGGAGAAAATACAAAAGTCTACTGCAGCAGAATATCTTTCAAGTTCCTTAGTTCACATTAATGGCAGTAATGCTCCATATGAATCTTGCCTGTAGAATATACACATCACATTGGTCGTTTGGAACGAGGCAGCAGGGAAAGTAGGATCTTCTTCCTCGGGCCCTGCAATTTGTGCACCTTCTGTAAGTGAGAATCTAAAGATGGAAACCCAAGATTAAAGTATATGATCGTTGGGAATAACAACATTAAAGGGAAGGGAGTGTCCTGAGATGTCCACTCCTTGTACACTTCAGGACACGTCCAAAAATTAAAGCTAAAAAAGAATAATGATTTTATTGGAAATTATAAAGGTACAAAAATAAAGATATAACATACAAACGATAATTTTAAAGAATTTTAAATAAATGTGTGCCAATGTTTTCATGCCCCACTTTTATTTTTATTTTTTTTGTAAAGCACGTTAGCATATCGGTATCGTGTCCGTATCATGTTCCAATGTTTCATAGCATCTACATTTCCAAAACAAGAAACATAAAGATTGACTAGCCATCTTTACCAACTCAAATTACTACCATCCACCACTTCAGAGCCTAACTATTTGTACGTTCGACCATCAAGTAAAATGTACTACTGTAAGGCCACATTGCTTATTCAGTGGACAATAGTAGACGCATAGCCACTCGTATACTTCTTTTGACCCTACCTCACTGGCAACTAGTATATTTGATGAGCTATGAATGGATATTTATATATATAAAAGTAACCCAAGACGGGTCCATAGTTCACAAAGCCAATTACCATAGGTATTCCCAACTCTTTCAGATCACTGTCACCCATCTGCCTCAAAGTATTCATATCCACCTGTAGAATGTATTAAAAACCCAATTAATATACGCAAATACCCTCAATTTACCTTGTTCAGCGAAGGGGGAAAAAAAACTGAAAATTTTGGATACCGTGTGAATAACCAAAAGAGTAAATTAATGATCAAGTACATAATTCATTTCACCTTTACTCCAGATTCCTGCATAAAAATTGATACCTTCTTTGCCATTTCAATTTTTCAATTAGACCATTTTATTTCCTATTTTCAACTTTCAACAATTCTTCTCTTACATATGTTTTTAATGTAGAAATAAAGACTGACTGTAGGGTTGTAAGCCCTGGAATTTCACATTAAAAGAACGGAGGATTATGCATTGCAAGTTAAAAAAAGTGAAAGGATCAGCAGAAGCCACATACTTCTTCAGCCTTAAAGTAAATTGCATATTTTTCCAGGTCCAGAGATTTCAAAAAGCTGTCGACAGTAAGTTGATCATTCACCTGTATAAATTATAGTTAGTCAAGTATGGAAGCACAGGAAAATGCAGATAACACACAAAGGATTAATGTACACACTGCACTGTCAAATGATTTAATACTGACAGGTAAACAAAATTCACTATATTAAAGAGTAAATGAAATGGGTCACACTATGAGATCCTGAAGAAAACAACTTGGGACTTTGGAATTTTGAGAGTGGTGGAATGGGAAATTTTTGGATTATGGATAGCTGGTAAACCATCAGAAGTTCATACCACAAGAATCAAGTTCCAGGAATTCACTATCTTGGTACTAAATACGTAAAAACAAATATGAATAACTGACTATGTTTGACATCCTTTATCTAATTTTACACTGCAATGGACATTGGATAAACGTTGAAACAATCAGTCTTCCACATAAGAAATCCATAAAATTCATGATCAATCCCACTGTAGCTACTAATGGAAAGAGTCCAAATTTGAATATCCCATTGTAGCTACTGATGAGGAGCCCGCATATTAAAACAAAAAGCTTCTAACATCGTAGTTATTGTAATGAAGTAAGCACTATCTCTACTCAAATAACATTAATGACACAGCTATGATTAAACACGGGATCATGACGCATGACGCATGACGAAAGCAGCGTGGCACGATCACAAAGCATAAAATAGATCTTTTTTTACCATATATTCTAAGTCTTTCAGTCTGGCTAAGTTATTTCGCATTTTTTCCATTAGCTGGAGGTCAGGCTTTTATGTACCCCTCCAAAGTTTTATTGTTCCTTTTCCTGCATTATTATTAATAAAAACTCTGCCATAGGGTGGTATTTAGGGGAAAAAAATAAACAATGGGAATTTGAACAGGCTCAATATTAATTTTTTCTTAGTAATGGAGGCTGAAGTAGGAAAGAGAGACCCAACATTGAATATTGTGGTCTTTTTTCCATCTTTAATTTCTATCTTGCTCTTAAATGATTGAATTTAAACTTCTGATCATGTGAACCAATTTGAGGTAAGTAGTGGACTATTAACATCCCCATATGCAACAATACTAAAAAAACCTATGTCGTATTCTCAATACACTTGAAGTGGACCTATTTCTATATACGACAAACAGTAATAACAACCTATGCATTAATTAGTTATTCCTAGTATACTTGAAGTCGACCAATTAATGTTCCATATAGGTTCCCAAAATGTCTCAAAAGGTTTCTAAAGTTAGACAAGGGCAGCCAACATAAGTCACTCCCAAATGAATATATACCTGATGACATCATAATTGACTAGGAGATAAGCAAATTAATTCATGATGTTCAACAAGGTAAAAACATCGTTTATATGGTACTGACTTATCTTTTCAAATGGACAACACTACTCAAAACGGTAAACACCATATAAAGAGTGAAACTCTTGTTCATGTAAACCTTTCTGTCTAAGTACATAATCTACCAAGTCCTAATCCTACAGTGGAACATTCTCCTAAATTTATAAGCAATTTTGCAACTCCCAAATAAGATTAATATCAAATTTTACCATTCATAGAGCACACATAAACAAATAACAAAGTCTTATCTCAATAAATTTAGGGGTATGAATAATTTTGCCGATCCGTTCACTTCATTGCTATAACTATCAACTAGATCCAAAGCAACTCGATTCTTAGCAGCCACATCAGGACATGTTGCTCTTGGTCTACCCCTGGCTCTTCTAACATGTTTTAATGAGAATTCATCTCTCTCTTATGAACGGTAGCCTTTTTAGGCCTACGCAAAACATGGCCAACCACCTAAGTCATACATTATTCATAGGAAGAGAGAGAGAGAGAGAGAGTACACACAACAGTTAGCACAAACTAGTTCTCCAAGTAACATGCAGCAGCGGCAATAAAAAATTTGCAGGAAGAAAAAGCAGAAAGGTAAGTAGTATGTACTGCATATGCACTTCTCTGTATATCACTGCCAGGTAGAGTAAGTGGGGTAACCATTGGTGTCAAGGTCTTTGAAGGTCCAGCAGATGGAACCATTTTTGCCATTAAAGGTGTAGAATTCATGGAGCTCGAAAAGTTAAAAACATCTTTGCTCGTGTACGTGCTCATTCCACCATCATCATATGTCCTAACTGGAACCCTTCTCTGTAATTCTTCTTCTCTCCTGGGTGGTGAGAGACCTCGTGAACTTCCCAAAAATTCACCCGGCGACCTTTGCCTTAAACGGTCCATAGTCCAGGGAGAATAAGAATTTATCACTGAGTCCACTTTGGGCACATCATTTACAGTTCTCGTGCCAGGCATATGTGTGGTAACGCATGAAATTCTTGGCTCAGGGATTGGATGTCTGGTATCATGCATGCCGTGTTTAACTTCCCTGGCTTCAGGAACACAGTGTTTCCTTGGGTTAGGCATGCGCTGATCCCTAGCTTCGAGCAGGTACTGTCTAGAATCCCTGGTTACAGAGGTTAGTTGCCTACCATCCTTTGGCTCCTGGAAATGCTGTCTACTATACCTCAGCTCCGGATACTGCAGTCCTGTATCCTTTAGCTTAGGCATGTGCTCCCGAGTAACTACGCTATTTGTTGAAGATTGAGCAGGCCTTGACAAAATGTTGCGAAGATCTGACTCATTTTGCTTCTTGTTATGACTTTGCTTCTGCTTCATAATTTTGTTTTGCATGATTTTGAATCGGAGGTCATCTCTATTTAGATAAATGTCTTTTTCCATATAAGAACAACAAAAATTAACAAATGATAAGCTAGTTGAAGGCTCAATTTTTAGATTATATAAAACTTTAAGGACTTAAAAAGAGTCTGTTACCGTCCACAGCATTAGCAGTACTGCCATCTCCCCGCATTCTGCCAAGCATAGAACAGGCTCCATAAATATACAACTTCCAGAATATAATCTTACCATTTTAACTTTTTCTTCTATACTGTAAATAACTAAACCCCATCTTCAATATTAGAACTAATGAATAATGTCTAACATCATATGGGATCAGAATAACTGTAGCAGCAACTAATGATCAGTAGTTCTAGTTATACTTATTTGGGATATGAATATTTATGGGAAAAGAAAAAAAGAAAAAGCTGAACCACTGAAACTAAGACAAGTATTCAAACACAACACAACTTCATAACAACAGTAAGCCAATAAAAGAAACCAAAAGTATATACCGCTTGTTGACTTGGAGAGATAAATCTACATTACTTCCCAGCCTATCTCTAACGGATCGTTTGCTTCCAACAGCTGGCTGCAAATCAGTAAAAGAACTATCCACTGTAAGCCCTGACCGTTTCACCACCTGCAGAGAAACCAAAATATTAATATATGTACATAACCTAACTACTTATATGTGTAAAGCTTTAGGGTGTAAACTCTTCTATTGCCCTCTTCCATACCATCCAAATAACTAAATTCAGTATGTATGAAAACGCCTCTAAATAAATCCAAAATTGCTTAATCAAGAAACACCAGTTTTATCCTTTTCTCCACATTATTTGATCCTCAATCACCATATACAAATATATATATATAAATCCTATAATAGCACATAATAGTCCTTTCCAATTGAAAACAAAGAAATTGTCTCACAATTGCCAAATTAATACATGAAAAACACCAGCATTATCCGTTTTATATAATCATCAACAACGCATTTACAACTTAACAGTAATTTAAATACAACATCATAGCACATAATAGTCCTACCAATAAGAAAATAAAGAAATCCTTTTACATTTGCCAGATGAATAAAAGGTAAGAGTATAAAAGAGTACTGAATATTAATTACCTGCGCACCGCGCCCTAGGGTTATAGTGACATGAGACCTTGATGGGTTTGACATTGAGATTTCCAAAAAAATAAAAAAAAACTCCAAAACCCTTTTCAATCGATCAATTGATCGAACAATCAAACAGAGAATCAAAAATGAAACCAGCCATCGACCTACGTACGCGTCAGGATTTAGCAAAGTTTATTAGGTTTGAATCAAATTACAGGGTTTTTCACTCTTAGGTGTGTGTGTGTGTGTGTGTGTAAAAGAGAGAATTATTGAGCGAGAACGATCAATCCTGGGAATAGGATCCAAGGTCTAATAAAACATACTAGAGCGTAAAATTTATATTTTTTTAAACAGCATATCTGATAATTAAAAGACAAAAAATTTTAAATACTTTAACGTGCTCGAATAATGCTACTAGATAAGTGTATTTATACACTTATTTATATAGTTAAATTAGACTATTTGTTGATTAATTATGTGAAACATGGCACAATTTTATGTACATAATGATTTTGTAGACAACGTCAATGACATCGGTAAAATTGAAGAAAACAAGTGATAAGAGAACTTAATTGAAGCAAATGCAAAGTTTGGGGACTAAAATATAAATAATCAAAAAGTTTGCTTGAAACGAAGAATGAAGAATCGAGAGTCCTAAGACTCAATTGGAAAAGAAAATAAGTAAAGACGCCTAAAATAATTGAAAGACGACGAAAAATCACCCCAAGGCATGTTCTTTCGCCAGCATGCGAGGCGTGCGCCTTAGATCAATATGACTTGCCTGAGGCTGCCCAGAGAGACCAGGCATGCCTAGGTCTAATTCCGAGAAAATTGTTTATTTCTTTATTTCATTTTGGTAACAAATTAAAGGCAATCTTTCTACATTCCATAAATTATAAATTTCGTCCATAACATGCTACTTTTTATCATAATTGAGCAAGAAATTAAAGATTTTTACATTCAAGGAGCGAGATTGCATCTTTTGGGATCGAGTTTCTAGCAAGGAATCGATATTTTCAAGTCTTATCTACATTCTTAGCTTCGGGTGATGTCATTTTCCTTTTGTTTGTATAATTTTCATCTGGCAATGTTAGGTAAGAACTTTTATGTATTGGATGTATGATGAAACCGGTTATTTATAGTTTTTAATAGAAGGCTTATTGTTTTTTAGTTAATTCTTGTGTTCTTGATTAAATATGCATGAATCTTGTGTTTTTTTTTCATGTTTGGCCATCATTTAGATAACTAGTTACCTATTTGTAGTGCTGAGAGACTTACAATAGATAGAACACTGCATATTTAACATGATGATAGATCATATTAGGAATAATATTTATGGTGTTTGTGATCGAGTGTGATAATCCTGTAATTAAATGCATGTTTTTCATATAAATTCAGATTATGAATCGGATTGAGTCGTGTTAAACATGTGTTTGATATATTTTGAAAAAGAATATTTAATATTATTGGATTATCGATTGTCATGAACACGTTAATCACACTAATTAACATAAGTTGAAAATTGAAACTAGACGTCAATAGGTGGAGTTGGAAATCCAATACATTCATTCCGTCATTTGATAAAAACTAAATCTTTATTGTTTTTCCCTACTAATATAAAATAGCCAACCCGCTGAGCACTATTCATTTGTGAAGCATTTTCCATTCCACCATTTTATCCCCCATTTTACCCTTCAATCCTTGGTTTTCTAATTCCCCATTTTTCATTCTTCACACCTCTTCCAACACAAGCCCTACCCCATTTTATCATTCCCACAATTAGAGGATCCCATGTTTATTATTCATTATTGTCACACGAGAGTTCACATTGAACTGGTTTGGATCAACTGGGTTCTCTCCCTTAAATATCTTCACAATCACAATTATAGCTTAAATATCTTCACAATGACAATTATAGCCTATTTTGGTACTGTTGCTTATGCCGACTTAGTTATTATATTATAAAAAAAAAATACAAGTCGACTTGCCACTGATATACATGCAAATCTATTCAAACCAATTGCAATAAGACAGTATCTCGATTTCATTTCAAATATCAAATAAATTATTAGCTTTATCAACTCACAAGAGAAGAAACGGAATTTCAGACTGAAGGACGCAAGTCAATTAGAACAAAAGTGAGTTTCTGTTGATATATGAAATTTTCAGTTGATATTTGAAATTTTGATTTATGATATTTAGTTAATTCTGTTGTGATTTTATTTAATTGGAATAAGAAAGTGTTGCAATCATATGAATGTTTCGTTGGAATTCTTTTGTTTTGCCCAATTAAAAAAAAATTTGGAATTGCTCCGTGGTGTCTGGAGCATTTGCTCCGCACAATGTGGAGTTGATTTTTTTTTTTTTACAGTGCAAACAGTAATTGATATACGATAAATTTTTATAAATAATATTAACCAAATTTACAAACTTATTTTTATAAAACCTCACAATCGTTTACAAATCAGATTTCCTGCCCCCTTCGACCCCTGCGACCTGACCGGGCAGGTCGATCCCCGTCGGGGGGCGTTGCCCCCGAACCCCCACGAGGGGCGCTGCCTCCTCGACCCTCGTGACCTGTTTTTCTCTTCTTTATCTGTTTTTCTTCTCCTCTTTTAAAGAATAAATTTTCAAAGAATGTCGTTTCTCCTTTACCAAAACCAAACCAAACCAAACCAAGGCAAGCAGTTGATTTTATTAATTCACTTTAATGTGTTTCCCATGTTATGATGTTTTGATGTTATGGAGTGCTAGCATATTTTTGAGAAGAATGTTATCATGTAACACACTCCATTCTATTAATTTACTTTAGCCTAGTGTAACATTCCGAACATTTTTTTTTTTTTTACTGTGCAAACGTTAAATTTCTATAAATAATATTAACCAAATGGGCTTTTTAATTATTTTTTGGCATAAGAATTAGTTATTTCTTGGACTGTGCTGGAAATTTGTTTTTGCTAAATAGAGAAATTCAACATTTGTCTGATTTCGTTCTAAAACAATGTAAGTCAAAGCAAAAGAAATTAAT